>CABFVZ010001509.1:0-16916 GCA_902151445.1 Timema monikensis | reverse complement strand
GTGGGGGGGGGGGGGGGGGGGGGGGCGTGAATCACGCAAAATAAACAAACTGTTGACTCAGGTATGAGTCACCTCCAGTTCACTCACAGGTCACAACCATGCATTAGCAGCCCCTCAGTTAGTTTGCTTCAGCTCTTCCAAGGTGAAACACTGTATTGTGCTGAATAAGCTCACCTTTTTGTACGTGTATAATCTAGTCATTTACAGGGATGTTTTAAGTGTGGATAAGTAAAGTACAGTAGTGTCCTAATATTAGTGTTTTTTTAATAAGTGAAATGGAGAATACGAAGTCTAGTGTTGGGCAATTAACGTTGACAGTGTGTGTCACAAAGAAAGGTATTGAAAATGTAGCAAATCTAGCTAAACAGTTATCTTAGAACAGAAACTACAAGAGACTTAGAGATCATTAGTTTGCACCATAAAAGTGTATTTTTGAAAAACTTTAAATATCTTCAAAAAGTAAGTTGTGATCCCCTCAGAAAGCACAAGAGACCTGTAAGAAAATCACTATGTGTGCAATGTGAAAACCTATTAATGAAGGAATTTAAAGTGAAACCAGGGCAAAAGCTGTATTCTCAATGTAGAGGAATTTAATGCGGAGAGTGTTGATGAAAGTGCCGATAGCCCCACCGAAGCCGAGGACATTGGTTTACCCCCAGATGAAGTGACTGGTGTAGAGAATAAAGAAACAATAGAAAGGCTCAATGCATCTTTTACTGAGTTGGGTTGTTCACCTTTAGAATTGCATGACCTTGGTGAACATAAAAAGACATCTTATGGGAAGGGAAAAGTTAGAAAAATGTCAGGCTAATGTAAGATGTCAAATTCAAAAGGTACTAGCAGTTGAAATTCGAACAAAAGTACCAAAACAGAAAAGCTTGTGGAAGAGAAAGCCATTGATATGGACAAACTTGTAGAGAGCATGAAAGACAAATTGAAATCAATTTCAAGGTAAAAGCAAATTCAACTTTTAATCATTCCCGATTCATTGACATGGACATGGAAAAAAAAAGTGGGGTTTCTGACTATGCTGTTCGTCAAGCTCGGAGACTTGTTAAGGAAAAGGAATTTTTAGCTGAACCAGATTATAAATATGGGAAAAAACTGAAACCTGAAATTATTGATTAAGTGAGAAACTTTTATGAGAGTGATGAGCAGTCTAGAGTTATATCTGGAATTATAGATGTAGTGAATATAGGAAAAGAAGAATACAAGAGAAATCGATTGAGTTTGGATAACCTCCATGAATTATATTAGAGTTTAAAGTCAGAGTATCTGGATATTAAAATAAAGTTCTCTAAATTTTGCACATTGCAACCAAAGTGGTGTGTTTTAGCCGGTGCTAGCGGCACCCACTCGATACGTGTATGCACAATTCATCAAAATGTCATATTGCTCCTTCATTCTGCACAAATGGAAGACAGCTATGAGAAAGTTATGAAGTTTTTAGTATGTGAAGAAGCAAAGAGGGAATGCATGCTCAAGCACAGCAGTGAATGCTCCCCACCCCTCACCCCTCCATACAAAATTTAGTGAGCTACTTTGAGTTCAGGTTTGAAGATTTTGAGGCAAGTGACACTATTGAATTTTATCAATGGGTGTCAACTGACAGGACACAGATGATAAAAACCTCATCAACACTTGATGATTTCATAGACGATTTTGCCAACACGAGTGAAAGCTAATTCCACACTCTTTCATAGCCAAGTCACAGTCATCATTGCTAAATATTCTCAAAGAAAATGTACTTCCAGATACAGCAATAATTTTGATAGACTTCAGTGAGAACTACTCTTGTACAATACAAGATGAGGCCCAAGGATATCACTGGACTTCCGAGTCATGTACTGTTCATCCTGTCATAGTACATAGTAGGAGCACTGAATAACAAATTGTTTCATCACACTGTATCATATTTGATGGCCTTAAACATGACATGAACATAGTTTACAAAACCCAGGAAATAGTTGTGAATTTTCTCAAAGAAAATTTTCCACACATCAGGGAAATACATTACTTCAGTGATGGGTGTGCTGCACAGTATAAACATAAGTATAACTTCCTCAACCTGTGACTGCATGAGGAAGACTTCCAGCTAAAGGCACAGTGGTCATTTTTTGCAACAAGCCATGGAAAATCGGAATATGATTGGATTTATGAGACAGCTAAATGCTTAGCTCGAAAGGAGAGTCTCCAGAGACCACATGAGAAGCTGATCATAAAAGCAGTAGAATTTTTCCTTTTCTGTGAAACCAATATCACCAAAATCCATTTCCACTTTATTTACAATGACACAGTAAAGTGAACCCATTCAGATCTTGAAAACAAGCTCAAAGATGTACAGACACTTCATTGTAATATAAGTGTCCACAACTTCAAGCCTCTAGATTCCACAGGAACTATAGTTGTTAGAAGAATCAGTGTCGATGAGAAACCATCTCTCACACTCAACCTGAAAAGCTGTCACCCATCACTTGTAACAGCAGATGATTTGTACCCCAGGTGTTACATTTCATGTAGGCCTAAATATAACCACTTGTGGTATTTTGGAATAGTGTCTAAAGTGCATTAAGATGCAGGATTTGTTGTCAAGTTTCTTCATCCTGACGGACCTTCACCATTGTTCTATTGGCCAAGGCGTGAAGATTACTGTTTAGTACCAGTTCCTCATGTGCTTTCTCTTGGTGATATCCCACAGACAACATCTAGAAGAATCTGCCACTTTTCAAAGGACTGTATTAGGTCAATGGAGGAAAAATGGCACATTTGGAGGTTATGCTACAAAACGAAATTGAGTTTTATGGACTGGAAGGTAAACAATTCTATTTTTTGCTAATTACAGATTATGTATTATGGTACCAGTACTCATTTAATTCTCTTTATTAAAAATATATATTGCTTTAAATTAGAACTATTTTAAAAGCCCATGTTTTGTGCCTTTTAAAGACAAATAACTAAAAAGTACTTACTTTTGCAAAAGGAATGAAAAAGCCATCAATTTTATCCCTGGGTATGATAGAACATATCTCTAGGCTTAATTTTTAAAAAAACTATGTTAGGGTGATACCATTCCCTCACACTGATAATTCAGTTTTTAGTAAACCATGTTTTCAGCAACAACAAAAAATTAGGCAAAAGTTGTTTTGTTAATTTTTTATTTGACTAAAACAGGCATTTAGTGTGTTAACATTTTTTTTTTCTAGAATCCTCATACTTTCATTGACAAGACTGTTAAATTTCAAAGATAGTGAGTGAAATGGAGGTTTTTTGATAAGCAAGTGCAGCTTGCAGAGAAGGCCTCAGGAGCAGTAAAAAAACAAGCACTCAGTGAAAGTTTGAAGGGCTGTAAAAAAAACTGGATGAGCTAGAGGGAGAAAACTTGATGTGGTTACTTACCACTATGGAGGGATTGAGTATACCAAGTTTCATCAAAACCTAAGCCCTTGGGTGCCAACACAGTTTTTTTTTTTAATCAATGTGGAATGACCCAGCAGGCACTGGAAATCTGTGCATGTACAGACAAGCATACACACATGTTCAGACTTAGAGTGTGCCTACCCTTAAAACAGATAAGATAGGATTGTATTCCTTCCAAACCAGCCCACTTCTTAACTTCAACACTCAAGAAACAATATCATGTTTCACTGATTGCAGGCCAGCCACTTTTCTACGTATAACAAGGGTGTGTGTGATAGGCCCCACAGCAAAACACAGTAGGCTTTAAATTACCAAAATATTGACGTTCATGCACAGAATACCCCAGATTTCATTACAATGATTTATAAAACCTTTTTTTTAAATTATGATACTGTTATCTCATTCAGAAATTTTTCATAATGTCTTGTGAAACATGTATTTGCAGCATAGGCCTTCATATAGTTATTTTTCTAAATTAAAAATGGTGTTTGAGATTTTCAAAAATTAAAATTTTGAAAATGTGTCGGAAATGTATTTTCACCCTTTAGTCAGGTTCATTATGTATTTTCGTTATGAATTAATGGGGATTATCAAAGTGGCACATCTTTGGAAAGATTGTAACATCAGGAATGTAGAAATGAATGTTTACATTATGGCCGCCATTTTGTAATTTCAAAATGGCTTCCCTAAAATAAAAATCTCTTTATATCTCAGCTTTAAAATGACATAGAAAGGTAATTTTAAGTGCTCTACCAATTATTTAGTAAGTTAGTATAAGTACTTTACATGTAATCCTTATCATGTACCCATCGGACCATGTAATAAACCAAAACCCAGCCTGTATAGGAGAAAAACCAAATTCCAAGTATCTTCTACCTATGTTTCTGAATCATATAAAGTAAGCACTCTTGGTTGGATGATTGCATCTGCTATCTCGAGATAAGAAGAAACAACATCTCAAGGCAAGATCCCAGGCTGGGCAGGGTTCAAATCAATTTTGCTAACTTGTAAGTCCCTAACTCAGGGAAGTTCTTTGCCCCTACTGCCAGAGGTAGCACATGAGTGAGTATTGTTACAAGCATCTAAATTGAAAAACTTGGTTGTTGGTCAAAATAAGACAACTAGGATAACAAAAATAGTCTGCTAGAAATCCTTTCTAGTGCAGCTGTAATTAAAGAACTGGAAAAGTGGGAAGAACATAAGTCATCAAATGCTATGTATAAGTCAATGATGCACCGGCTTGAATCAATCTTGTTCTTCGTTTAAGCTTCCAGAAATGGTGATCTTTCTCTACATCCAAAATCTGCGGAAGCACCAAGTAAATTATTTTTGCATTTGATTGAATAAAATACAAACCATTTGGCCAAGGTACATCGCTGACATGTATAAAATGAAGAAAAAGCTTCCAGCGACATGGAGAGAACTGGAACTTGGAAACAAATTCCACAAAGAGAGACATCTCTTTTGTTTCAATAGGTGCAGACCACACCTGTGAACAGCTTAACAGGATGATGAAAGTACATTCTGGCTTAATTGGCATCTCCAATCATGCAAACGCTAAGCAGCGATTCTTGTTGGCCTCCAGAGATGGCATGCATCGCAGCGGAATTTAAAGGTCAGTTTGGGCATCGACATAACAAGCAAGAAGCACATCATTATGTACGACCCACTGTTGCTGGGCAGCAACATGAAGCTGCAAACAAAATCAAAGTTGCAATATTGGAGCATGGGAATCCTTTTTCTGTTGAAGGCGACCGATTGCACAATTATTTCATAACACAGGCATGTGTACCACAAGAGTATGTTCAGAATATATTGACTACAAATGAAATTGGACAGAAGCTTTATGAAATATATGTCACTGAATGTATCACTGGATAAGCCAGTATTTGGGCACCTGTCCAAAGGCAAAACAACAAAATGTATATATCTGGCAGCAAGTAGCAAACATTAAAGAGCCGTAACCAAACAGCTTATCTCAGAGAGACCAAAAGTTATATGGTAGTCTGATGGTTTTGAGCAAATTGAACAGGAACAATGATCAAAATAATGCAATCAGTAACTTCAAGTTCACATTGACTCCAATAGCACTTTTTGCTCCAGATGGATCAATGTTGCCATGCACTGACAAGTCAAGACTAACACACAACCCACAGAACCTGCAAACACAAACTAAAATAATGGACAGATAGAAACTACAGCAGACAATGAATGTGCAATGTCAATTATCATCACCAAATCCAAAAATTGCCATTGTTGATGAAATAGTTCTTGTCTAGAAAATGACTACAAAAGCAGGGTCACTCACAAAAGTAAGAGATAAAGCACAGAGTTTCAATGACAGGCTCACAAGTTTGACAGAAGGATTTAGTAATGTTAATGTGGTCTTTGATACATACAAGCCTGATTCACTTAAAGAGAAAACAAGAGCGAAACGCAGAAAAGTAAAAGCTCCCATACAATATCACATTGCAGATGATACGAAGATTAAAGACATTCCGCTTACAAGATTTCTATCCCATGATAAAACAAAAGCAGACCTGAAAGACTACCTTGCTAAAGCAATCCTCGACTACAAGAAAAACTCGGCTGACATAGTCATAACAACAGTATCAGGTCACACTAGAAGCAACAGAAACATACATTATGAAGATAACAATCATGAAAAAGCTGACACGCTCATGAGCTGCCTGGCAGCCAAGGCATCATGCCAGTATTCTGATGCACAAATGGTTTTCTTCAATCCTGATACTGATCCTTAACGTGTTGGTCCTTGCCCTGGCACACTATGACAAGCTTTGCAAAAGGACTTCGCTTTCGGTGGTATCAGGAATGGTGGATATAGGACCAATCTGGAGAGCTTTAGGCACAGGAAAGCACAAGCCTTACCTACATTTCATGCATTTAATGGAGCAGACAATGTCAGAAAATTCTCAAGAATATGTAAAACCAAATGGTTTAAACAATATATTAAAGCTAATGTTGAGTTACCAGAACATTGATGAAACTGTGGAAGCAGATCTGACGCAGATGGTGAAAGACAAATTGGAATTTTGTTTGCTCAATGTACTGTCCCAAGGTTGTCTGCATTAATAGTAGGCCTATACAAGATCTAAAATGGCATCTGTTCTACAAACAGCTCACTGAAACCAACAAGCTACCACCTTCACTTGGAGCACTTGAAGAACACATCAAGCGCGTGTGGTTACAAAGCCGGGTTTGGTGCCACGTCACAGTCATGACTCAGCAGCCTAATGACCCACTGCAATTCAGTTAGGATGAGGACACAGGTATACATATTCTGCCAGTCACTACAACAGTGCTTCCCGTACCACAGGTTATCATCTAGTTCGTCAGATGCCATTATAAAACAAAAAGCTCCACAAAAAGATGTTCATGCAGAAGGATTAACTTACCATGCAGCGAACTTTGCTTGTGCAACACGGAATGTGCAAACGATGAGGACTGTAACACTGAAATTGCTGAGTGATGATGAAGAAGATGTGGTGTGATCAAATAAAGTTATTGTGCTCTCTATGTTACAAAAACTATCAATCTCAATATCCATAAATTTTGAACAAACCTTTTTTACATTTTTTATATTCATTTTAGTTTATATTTTTGCAAGAAACACATTTGGCATTTATCAGTTTTTTCTTGCTTTTTAGTGTGTTCTTTATTACTCCCTGGATATAATTTTTGGATTCCTTAAAGAAGAAAACATGTGCTTATCAATTAAAATGAACTTTCTATGTCATTTTAAAGCTGATATATTAGAAATTTCTTATTTTAAGGTAGCCATTTTGAAATTGCAAAATGGTGGTCATATGGGCTTCTGCGCAGATGTAAACATTGATTTCTACATTTCTGGTGTTACAAGCTTTCCAAAAATGTGCCACTTTCCTAATCTCCATACATTTTGAACGAAAATTGTTTGACACAATGAATCACACTACTTAGTGAGTTGTGACACATCAAATTAACACCCAGGCTTAATAGAGCTTTAAAACAAGTTCTGGATCGGCTATCTAGCACCAATGTTTGCAGAATAATTCACATTTTTGTACATTGGATTCACGGTAATTTAGGCATTATTTTCCATTTTCAAAGATTAATAAAAAAAAAATTGAGGTTTTTCATGTGGGCCATGTATACATCTCACACATAAAAAATCAGAGGAATCTGCGACATCAAGGTTCAAAATAGATTATTTATTGGTTATTTGATATTTGTGCTTCAGTGACCACATGGTCTAGGTTGTCACTTTAAGTAGACTAGACTGCAAATGACAGGGAGATTTGTGTTCAAATCCCAGTCAGGTGTAGGCCTATTGAAGGTGTTTTTTACCTCCATGCTATTAGCATAATTAATAGGCCTACATGTGTGTATAAGCTGAAAATGTAATATGGATTGTGGTGCTAAAAAACTATACATTTTTATTGCTATGCCTGTATAAGAGAAAGAAAATTCCATAGGCTACTGATGTAATAAGCATACCATTCCCATATCAAGTAGGCCTAGTAGTTTTCTAGCCATGTATGATAGTTTGTTAAATCATCACACGAGATTTCTACACAAAATTGTATTTCTATACTAAATAAACAAAGAAAGATAAAGAAAATCATGGCGCATTCGAGGTTAGTTATGTTAATTTCTTAAACTCCTACTAGATGTAAGGTTGTGCGTGTAGTATTAAATCCTGCAAGTGCTCTGAGCGATTATAAATTGGCATTCATGTTAATATAACATATTTTCATCATGGGGAGTCATGTTAAAAGAGAAGACGGGTTTAGGACTCAAAACAGAGTAAAAATAAAGGATTAATTAGAGCGATGGCGCCTTGATTGTAAAATGTTTTATGACAACTAGGCCTACTAAAATAAATATTGGGAATCTTAAATCGATGTGTGGGGGGTTTTGAATTGAAGCTCCAAGACTTCTCCATGCTTAAAAATATGTATTATAGCTGAAAGAAACTGCCAACCTTACCTATTCAATCAAGACTTGTTGAATAATTAGAAATTAAAAGTAGTAAATTTCCCTATAAAGAAGTTACAGATTACGAGCTTCAAAGGGACAAACATCATATCATACCATAGCGTATAGATATGAGAAACTGTGAACACTTATCGTTTCATGTAATAAAAATAGTGGGGCTGCGGTGGATTAGAGAATCTTGAGCGCTGTAATCGATCTGGCCGTGTATTGTATTCTTTCAGTGCTGGCATATCGTATAAAAATGAATGAGAGTGCTGTATTATTTTGTATGTTGTTCATTTATTCGTTGCATTTTGTGTTTGAAACCTCTGTTTCTAAGTTCAAGATTTTTTTTATTACTATCTGAGTAATTAAGAATTCAGTATATGTAAGTAAATTAAATTTCTATTCTTTTAGTACGTAGTATATGTTTTCAACATGGCGAAGCGTTTTATATCGGGATGCGAATCAGTCTATGTCAAATATTCAAGTGGAAAAATACATTATTTTTAATCTCCTCAAGACAAGAGAGAGTTTGCAAAGCGGTAACGGGCAATTTCAAAAAAAGACAGACAGTTAAGTTCGAAATCTTGGTTTTTGAATACAGTTTTCTGAATATTTTCTGTAATGTGTGACAATTTTTTAATAAATGGAGAAAAGGTAAAACCTCCTCGATCAAATTAGGGTTTGAACCCAGTTCTATTCCACATATTTTTACTAGTCTGCAAAAGTATAAAAATATAATTATAGAACAAAGGGCTCCGAAAAATGAACATCTGATGTTCCCAAATGAGTACCAGTAAGCCAGCCGCAAAAGAAATGAAGATGGATCTAAGTGTTGCAAAACATGATAAATCAACCCGGAAGTTATCAAAAATTACTGATTCTTAAAACTACAACTTATGTAATTTATAATCTCAATTTGTAGTTATTAAAACGTGTTAATGGAAATTGGTTGTTTAGTACCTAATTGAGTAGCCTAGCTACAAACTCGGCAAGTTTTTTTTTTTGCAAAAAGAGTTAGGGATCTGTTCTTAAAGTATTTTTCGCGCCAAATCAGATTCTGATTGCGGTTTGTTACAAAAACGGCCGTAAACATGTGAAAATGTTAATTAAATATGTTCTTGTCAATACAAAAACATCCAAGTCCAAAAGCACTTTGTAACAAAACCGGCCAACTCCATTTAAGCAAATCAGAGAGCTGGATTCAAGCACGTGACCAATGAACACCTGCTACTATTATTATACGAAGTATTACTAGTTTCAAACGTTATGCTGTGTCTCGAGCTTATACTGTAAAAATAATAATTTTGATTTGTTTGTTTTAGGACGTTTAGGTTATTTTTTAGCTAAATGGAAGTCAATGTTGAAGAAGTAAGACCAGAGAAAGATCGGAAGAAATACACCAATCCTACAGAATGGAAAACTAACAAAGAGAAGGTGTTGAGGTTAGTGGCCTAATATTTTTTACTGGCCTCCTGTTTTTTAAATATAAGTTTGGTTTTGTTATTCAATAATACATTTTTAAAGTTTATTTTATAAGATTTTGGTTATTTTATTTTGTATTTTGAATATAATGAGCTAAGAATAGTCAAAGACTTAGGCGTACAATTCAAAACAACATAACCTTGAAACAATACAAAACGTAGGTTTATCATGTACAAAATTGATCCAACCCAGTAAAATATTACTCAATAGTGTTGATAAATGCTAAAAGATTATTTAAAAATAAATCTTTTACTGTTAAGTCTGGTTAGCACTGTTTAGCAGTGTTCCATGTTTTTGTTGTTGTTGTTGTAGATACAGTTCCAAGAAAATGCCAACATACCCTACCTGTGGTTATCGAGGTAATGGCAAGAACTGTAGTCTGCTTAAAATGGTGAATATTAAAGAATTTCACTCTGAATTGTATGCTGTGAAAACTAAGGCCTGCCAGGATTTATTTATTCTAAAATATCGCAGTACATCAACTCCAGAACTATCTCGACCTAGGACTGGAGAAAGAGGTAAGAAGGAAATAATTTTTCAATATTTTGTAAAGAATCAAGCTGGCAACAGAATCCAAGTACGCAGGGGTACATTCCCCCAAATTCTTGGAACTACAAAACATCGTGTGGAAGGTGTTTTTAAACACTTCAAAAATCAAAGTGCTAACATCCCTGTGGAAACACGAAGGGGCTATAGAAAAGAAGAAAAATACAGAGGTAAACTTGAATCTGTAGTAAATTTTATCAAACAGTTCAAAGGATTAGCGTCACATTACTCTATAAAAAAAAGCTGTAGAATTTACCTCAGCTCAGACATAATCATTGCCAAAATGTGACGTATATACCAAGATTCTGTCCCAGATGACTTTAAAATTACAGAAGGCTTCTTTAGAAATGTTTTTGTATCTAGATTCAATTCAATATGAGCTTCAAAACACCAGCGACGGACGTTTGTTCAAAATGTCTTGAACTAACCAAAACAATAAAAAGGTAAAAAAATTGATGAAAACAAGAAAGCTTTGAGAAATGAGCTAATGCTTCAAAAACAATGGCCAAAGCTTTTTTTTTAGTCTTTTAAAAGAAAAACAAAGGGGCATTTACATAATGTCTTTTGACATGCAAAAATATTTGCCCCTTCCCAAATTACCTGACCAGATTTGCTACTACTCCCGTCAATTGTATTGTTACAATTTAACTATTGTATCTGGAATCTCAAGTGACAAGGACGCTTTACAAAATAAAAACGTGTCTGTTTATACATGGTGTGAACACGAGATGAGTATATCTTCTAACGAGGTTTCATCATCAGTGTAGAACAAGCTTCAAACTATACTTCTAGGCGATGAGCTACAAGATGTACACACTGTCCACCTGGTTGCCAACGGATGCGGTGGCCAAAACAAAAATACAATTTTTTGGCCATGAGTTTATTTTGGTTATACCGCAGTCCTGAACACATTAAAAGAATGGAAGTTATATTTCCTGTAACTGGACATTCCTTTATGCCCAGTGACCGTATATTTAGGTTAATTGAAAGGACATCAATAAAAAAAAAAAGACACCATTGTCGAACCTATAGAATACCATGAAACTTTTGCAGTCCATGGTACTGTAAAACAGCTTGGAATTGACTGGAGTAACTTTGACTGGAAAACACAGGCAAAACGAAATGTGAAAGAAACAAAGGATCCTCATTTTAAAATATCACGGATCAGAAGACTTGTTCTACAGAAACAAATTAACCCTCGTTCAGTAACAGTACAGGGTGACATGTCATACCTAACCGACACAGCTCAAGCCCTTGGAGTCATGAAACAAGGTAAGCGAATATCGATGATCAAGCTTACTGAAGTGCTACCAGGAGTGAGAATCAATGCTGCCAAGATTAAGTATGTGCAAAAGCTGTTGGGAAAACACTATGGAAATACGTTGGGAGAAATTGAAAACTTGAAGTGGTACCGAAAAATCATTAATGGACGAAATGACAATTTGGATGAAATACCGGAAGGTAATCATGACAAAGGTCCAAATTGTGCGTGTTTTAATGGAGATATCAATGACGAACTGGAGGTGATAGATATTGTCTTTCCGCAACAACACTAAAACTGTAACCTTTTCTGTTCAAAAGGATTTTTTCTGTTTAGCTTCATTTTGTATGGTCATTACCTGTATCCCAATATTATTTTAGTAATGTCTTCTTTTTCTTGGTAACACTTGAATTTTAATTGTTTAATAAGCCTACACCTTAAAAAAATAATATTTTGTGACGTGTGCGTTGGGCGGCGAACGCAGACAACTGTAGCGCTAGCGTCAGTATTTGGTCAGTGCGAGCTTGTCTGACGCGAACAGAGTAGATTAACTTGTAAGATTCGGATGAGTCTAGACCTCCTGGTATGGGTAGTTTGGCGAGTGAGTCGCCGTCCACCGCGCCCACTCACACGTCACGGGATATCATAATATGCTGTATCTCCAACAATAAATTATATACTTCTCAGTGGCAACGATGCTATTATTGCTCATAAAACATATCCTCGGCAAAGGGGGGCCATAGTACAATTTTTATTTTTAAATTATATCACCACGTCTTACTATCCGTTCGGGCTATACGCTTGTGTACTAATTACGCTAAAGTTTTTGGAATTGGGAGAATTTAATTAAGAGTAAGTGAACCCACATTTGTGTAGAGGGAGAGTGTAAGACCATTTAGGCGAGCACCCCCATTTCACCGGACCGAAATTTGAACATTGTAAGAATAAATTCATCTTTGTTACAAAAACAACCAACTCCACATCTTGGTTACAAACCGGGCCAAGTACACTTTTCAATTCTCAATAACTAGTTATCGTTTATACTTTTGGGTAAAAAAATTTTGGAAATTATAATTATAAGCTGCCGACTTGTTACAGAAAATAATCCATTTTCATCTAGTATTCTTCATAGTGAAACAGTTTTTGGCCTCTCCTGGAAAAAAACAGTTGAACGGATATGGCCATGTTTGTAAACAGACTACTCAATTGAGATTTATTGAAATTTTACAAAACGATCCATAACATTAAATAATAAACCTAAGCAGAGTAGAATCAGCCTTAATTTAAAATTTATATTGAAAAAAAATACAATGTAATATAATGCAGATTAAAATTTAAAGTATCGATTTATCAAACAAAAGTGTAACCTATAATACAATGTGTATTTTATATAAGTTAATTCTTATAGCATTACATTATTTTATGCTGGAACGCAGCTGATAAAAGAAAACCACAAAAAATACGTGGGTTTAACAGGTAAAGAAATACCAATTTAATTGATACTACTACATTAATTAATTTAAATACCATACTAATTATAAAATTAATAATGAACTTATAAGATATTCAGTGGTGGCTCGTAGCTAAAATTAGTGGGGTTGCTGCTCCAGAAAATTTTTAGTCTTTGTTTTAAAATTGTGTAAAAGGAAAAAAGTATGTATAAAAAGAAAATTTATTCAGGAAATTAATAAAAACTTAACAAAAAAAGCCAAACATTTTTTATTTACTTTAACTTGAATTGTTACAGTTCAAGCTTGATCTATTTATTTAAAAACGAAATCCATTCTTCTTGTTTTAATTTGCGCAAAAAGTGCAAGCGAATTTAGTCTTACTGTTAAATAAAAGAACCGAAAACAACGAATCAAATATAATATCTGGAAGAATAATAATAATCTAATTCTACACTCTTATACACTTTATCACATATAAGAATATGGTACACGGTTTTTAAGCACAACACACGCTGAGTAAAAAAAAAAACTTCCTTCCACCATCACGCTATCACTGTGAGAGCAACAGTGCTCTCTCTACCTGGCAGTCCCACCTTCCTCCCCACCCACTCCTATGTGCGCATGCGCACAACAGTCAAACACCACGTCACTGGCACTGTGAAACGCACAATTCCATACAAAGATTTTTGTATATTTTTCATAAACTGGGGGATGGCTACTGAAGTACTGATATTAAGCTTAAGGAATATATATTGTTCTACAAAAATAAAGAAAAGAGGAATCATTATATTAAATGTTATCGATAATATCAAATGGAAATAGGGGGTGCTGAAGTTCCGCTGTGCCTATACACGAGCCGCCACTGAAGATATTACTAGAATCAATGACTGTCAATATTATTAGTAGTCTATTATTATTATTATTGCTATCATCATCATCATCATCATCATCAATCTTGACTACCTTGTTTGTTCGAAATTGAAAACTAAATTTAACTCATATTCGTCCTTCCATATTTCTGTCAAAGAAAATTATTTTCCCATGATAAACAATGGTGATATTTGGCCGTATGACGGTCTCATTGCACCTTACTATGGGAAGTTGCTGCCTGAGCAGATAATCTGTGGGGAGGCCTCCTGTGTGTCTGCCTCAGTAAAGGCTGCTGTTGCATCTGATCTTGGCTCTCAAGAGGATTAAATTCGAACCCCACTCATAACCCAAATAACATGGCCATCTGTACATCTGTACTCTCCACACCATCAAGGTCAACACTCAATGCCAAGTAAGTTGACCTCACTATAAGTACTCCCCACAGAAAGCCAAATCATTCAGCAACAAGTATAAGAAATTATTAAAAAGCGGGTAATAGAACACAGCACGTCCAACTATCGTAGCCCCATGGTTATTGTCGAAATATTATCCAAGAAATACAGATTTTTTTTGTGTACTATTGATTACTGAATTTTATAGCCGAAGAAGAACACTTCCTCCGAATATACATCCCACAAATCTTACAAGAAATAGTAACAGCCAAAGTGCTTAGCACTCTCGACCTTCAGGCTGTATACTGGCAGATCCCGATGGTGCCAGCCTCCAAACACCTAACAGCATTTCACACTCCAGAAGGACAGACCTACCAGTTCCAAATCATGCCTTTCGGGCTCAAGGGAGCTCCCAGGACCTTCCAGAGTATGATGAAAAAACCAATGCTTGCCGGATACCAAGGAAAATTGTGTTTTGCATACATGGATGACATCATAGTCTTCTATAACATCTACGAGGATCACTTGGAACACCTGAACAGAATCCTCAAGAGACTCGATTTTCCTAATCCAAAGTTCTTGGGAACATATAACTGGACGAGAGAATTCATATCTAACCTCTCAGAATTCATCGGACTTTTAACTTCCCGAACGGGGAACAAGCCAAGATGAAAATGGGAACACATAGAGGAAGAAGCGTTCAGGCAAACCAAGAAAGCATTCCAGAATATACAGCCACTCCACCACCCCAACCCTAGTCTCCCCTTTATAATTCAGACAGATGCTCGTGGACAAGGAATAGGAGCAGTATTATTCCAAAAAAATGAAGGTGAAAAGTAGGATGATCTCCTAAAAGTGTGAATCTCTCACCCACGGAGAAGAGATACCATTGTAAAGGGCAAGAATGACTTGCCATCATGTGGGCCATAAGGCGATATCATATTTATATAGACCAACCCTTAACGCTCAGGACCAACCCAAAATGCTTAACCTGGCTAATTTCAATGAAAGATAAAAAATCCAAGTTGACGTGGTGGTCAATCTTATTGCAAAATTATTCATTCACAATAGAGCATCGAACCGGGCGGGAGAATAAAACCCCCAAATACTTATCACGGTCATCAGGAGAAGAATCCACGACGTGGAGTCAGATAGAGAGATAGATAGAGATAGAGAGAATGACCCCTTCCAATCCACGGACGAAATATCCCGAATCTCTAGCCACTCTCCCCATTCACAAAAACCTTTCGAAAAAAATATTGTGGGAACAGCAAGGAGAACAAGGCATCCATCCAGAATGCCATACAAGACCTACAAGAGATACAAGTAATACAACCTGAACAGAGGTCCCGACGAGAGAACTGGCACTGTCAAAAGTATAATTCCAAGGTGAAACCTCCTGTACCGAGACCAATCAGAGGATCGCTGGAAAATCATCATCTCAGAAGGAGTGAAAGAAGAGATAATGCATCATTTCTACGACCATACAGACGTGGGCCACCCAGGGGAAAGAACACTTTAGAAGCAATAAAAAGAATACACGCCTGGACAGAACTAGAAAGGACAGTCAGGGGATATGTGAGGGACCACCACACCTACGCCACTCTGAAAAAAAAAGCCAGCAGAATCCAGACAACACTATTCCAGGCTCACAAGCCCACATAACCATGGAAGGAGATAACCAGTGACTTTATAGTGTCATAAGAGGTAGGCCTATTTCTTAGTCATAACAGATTTGTTCTCAAGATGGTCACAAGATTTCTCACTGGCAAACTCCCACACGTCTCAAGTGAAGAGGGTGATGGAACACAAAGTCATCCCCAGTTGGAGATATCCAGCAGCCATTCTTACTGGTGATAGCCCACAGTTTAAGTCTAAGGAGGGAAAAAGACTGCAGATCCTGGCAAGCTATCCACTGGACAACGGTTAACTACCATCCATGGAAGAACCCCACCAAGTGCAGGAGTCAAGAAATAAATACTGTCCTCCAAACCAACCTCCTAAACCAAGAACATAAATACTGAGACCAAGCACTGCCCCAGATCCTGTTCAGCCTGCAGAATAGAAGAAAAATGGCCACCCACTTGAGCCACATTGAAATTCTACTGAGGCAGACCATTTACCGGCCTGGAGACTATAAGATCTTTGAAGTAAGCCTACCTCCCAACAAAGCCCAGGCACCTCTCAGATCGGAGGCTATCAATCTGCTCCGAGATCAAGCTCGGACAAACCAAGAGTTTTACCAACGCCGATACCTAGGTAGTCACCAGCCTAAGGCAGGGGTGACACTCGCCCTTGGGACCAGAGTCTTGCTCAGAAGTCACCCCCTCTCAAACGCGGTGACTGGGGTACATGCGGGTTTCTGTCTCAAATGAGCCGGCCTCTACCTGGTCCAGTGTACCTGTGGTCCCAACCCGTATTGATTACAGTGTAACATTAGCCGCTAGCTAATATTACAATACTGGGAATTGTAAACTTACCCAATTCTACGAGACGTCAGCGACCATGCTCATG
>CABFVZ010001508.1:128126-185383 GCA_902151445.1 Timema monikensis | reverse complement strand
ACGGTAAGACCTATCAACAAACGGATTGCACCAGCAGCTACAGATTTGGCGAGATCCACACGTTTGGTCCTGTTACTATTTGTCGTATCTCCATCGGTTATACCTTGGATAGAGCTAGATTTTTTGATTTTAGGTAAATTTACACATTTTCCACACATTTATTAATTTCAAAACAATGCTGGGATTACATAGTTTACATCCACTTGCAAAGAAAAGGCACTGGGGGTTTGGGGCGAAGCCCCCAATGAGCAAAGCGAATATTTTTATAAAAGCAATAGTTTCTTAATTATAAGTGTGTGTGTATATATATGTGTGTTGTAGGTGAATAGGAATATAAATAAATATATATATATATATATATGTATTTATATGTATATATTAGTGTATTATATACATATAAAGTATATATGTCATAAGTGAATTGGAAAATTCGGCTTATTACAAAAGGCGTTCTCAATTAACAATGAGCCAAGCTAACTGGAAAATAATATTATATTTGGTTATCAGCCTGATAACTTTTAGGCTTATTGCAATGAACCCATACAGCCTTAGACTATTACCTTTGTTCGCTCAATGAGTCTAGTTGATTCCATGCTTATTGCAATACGCCCAAGATAATGAAGGCTTATTAAAAAGTCTACAACAAAGGTTCCCAAACTGTGGGACATACAATTATTCCTGATGGAATGACTTGAGAAGCCAAACAAAACAAACAAATTAAAGTCGTAAAAAAATGGACCCATAAAATTTAATAAATATATTATGACCCAGTATAACATACATTAAAATACATTCAATCAGTGATTGTAGGGGTGGCAACATTGATTAAAGCTCAGACAGACGGTACAGCCACACAGTCTTGTAATAGACATGCAAATGGTGGTACCTAGTCCAAATTACAGAAATTGTTGGGGTGGTACGCCATTCCAGAAGTTTGAGAGCAACTGGTTTACAGTATTTAATATTTTTCTCTTTCAGTGTGTTCTTAAATTAACTTAATAAGTTCTGTACGATTGCAAGGTTTGATTAAAAATCTTAAGTTCAAGTAATGTATAGTAAAAAAGATTTTTTTAAAAGTAACAAACTCTTATGAATAAATAATGGTTATTGAAAATTAACAATACAGATATAAATTAGAGATGGGCCACTCGAATATTCGAATCCTCGAATCCTGACACATATTCGATATTTGAGGATTCGGTCTTTTACTGTATTCGATGGTCGAATCTTTCACCTCATAGACAAAGCATAATATTTCAAATAAAAAAATTACTTAGTTAGGCTTACTTGAACAGCATAACTTAATCTGTAATATTTATTTTGTCGGACAAAAGAGATTAGTATGAATAAAATCATTATTAAAAAAAATTGTTAGGTGTGGAAAATCTTACGTGGCTAGTACCCTACCCTCCCACCTCTATGGGAAACTTGGACTCGACCGTTTCGACACATACTCACTTATAAAACTTTCACCTCACGAACAATCTTGTAAATATTTTAAAAATCAAAACTAGAATTACAAATAAACTCGAAATAAATAAAACAAATTATGGCTTTTTTTAAACAGAAATAAGAACATATTACACATAATACAAAGTCAGCGGCCATTACACACGATAAAAAGTCGGCCTCCATGACATATATTATGTTTACTCGCCCGAGTGATGATTAAATTAAAGATAATGTTAATTCTTACTACCTAACTGGTTTTAATTATCTACAACTAAGCAAAGAACGCTAATTTATTGCATACGACCCTTAAGTTAGACATTTTGTAGGGTTTCATAAAAAATAAATACTGTCAACCATCAGACACCAATAAAACTTTATTTATTCCTACCGGCCTACGTATCGTATATCGATTGTTTGTTTGGAATCGAATCAGGTAATCTGATCACTTAGTAAGCGCTTTAGAGTTTTAAGAATCAAATAACTACTTGCTAATTCATTATTTATTTTAAAATTGATTTTAACTTAAGAGTTTATTATTTTTTTAAATATGTTATTGAAGTAATTGTAAAAATATTCAAACAAGTCCTGCCTTATAAAGTGGGAATGAACATATTGTAGTCGAAAATATGTTCGTGTGTTAAATAGAATCTATTCACAGAAATCGATATAGCGCAAGAACTGAATATATTTCTTGTTTTATACATGAAACTATATAATAAAATAATAATAAAACATACTTAGGCATTATTGAGATCACTATTTCAAATATATATTTAATTGTTAAGCATGTTGCTTTAGTCTTTATTAAAAATATCTGTTTGTATTTTTATTTTTGCTATCTTAATAACATATAAATTATAATCCTTCAATGATGATTAAAGTTGATCAAAGGATAACTAGGCCTAATCTGTTTATTTCACATGTTTTTTTAGAAGCTTAACTCATTTTAACAACACTTTTAAAAATAACTAAAGTACACTCAAATTTTTATTGATTTGATTTTTAAACATTAATATGGGTATAGATTGTTTAATTTGGCTGTATTTTAACCAGTATTTTGCGAGGGGTGGTTAAGGTTGATTCAAATTGAAAACATGATTGAAATAAATCTTAATTTACAGTTTAAGCCTATATTGCATAATATAGGTGTATTTGTAAATCATTAAAATTTCAAACAATTTGCTAGGATTCGAGATTCGAGATTCGAAAATAAAATGTAGATTCAGATTCAAGATTTGGATTCAAGAAATAGTGCATTCGACCCATCTCTAATATAAATTAAATAGTTACCTTTCTTTTACAGAAGAAATATACACGTTTACAAGTATATTGTGACAACCGCTGCGGTAAACTTTTTAATAAACCTTCACTATCTTGGGGTTGGGCGAACAAACTGGTTAATTGTAAACTGAGGGCACCTTTTGCAATATGCTGGATTTTCTAATTTGCTTACGACATATATACATTATTTATATATATATTACAGAATTCCTTAAATTTGTAAATAGCTGTAGTGTTCTGTGGGTGTGATGTTCCTCTTTGTTAGAATGTGCAACAATGTATATTATCTCGTTTCAAATATCTTATGAGTTTTAGGTAAATATCTTTTTTATTTACAGTAGAGAGAAAGTCTATGCTGTGCACCCTCCCCACCTTTTTTAAAAAACAAATTAACCCTTTTGTACAAAAAAAAATCTTTCAATTTGATTGTGAATATAACGTAGAAAAAAATTATGCTAGAAAATTATGAAACTTAGCTTAGTTGTAACCAGTGTGTCCACCTATAGAATTAAGGGTCCCGGGTTCGATTCCTGGCATGGCCGAAAAATTGATCTATGTTGGAATGTGGGTTTACCCTTTCACAGTGATGAATTGACGGCCGGGCGATGGATTTTGTGTCTGTCCTATATTTAAGATTAGAGTAATTAGTACAAGGGCGTATAGCCTGAACAGGTAGTAAGACATGCGACACTAAAAACAAGTTTAAAAAATGATAGCACCGACAACCTAAAATGGCATCACGTAACATAATTTTAGAGCCACTTCTGTATTAGCTAGGTTCAGGTTACATACATGTCCAAATGGATACCAAAAATATGTGCATTTGTGCACAGAATGTCTACATCAATAGTCCACCTCCACAATAGTAAACACACACATAGACCTACATTTTCAATCACTCTTTTTTATGTTCTTTCTCGTCAAATGTTTTTTCTAATATTTTTTCTACCCTTTGTTCAGGCGTGACGAGTTAGTTTTATAACAACTATCAAAACATAGTGTATAGGTCCCAAGTTCAATTCCCGTGTCCAGATGTCATTTTTTAATTTAAATAACATGTAGATGAGGCTATAACCATAATTAGCAAATACTCATATTCGACATCATGCAAAGATAATGCTCTAAATACTTAACATCCGCCCCCTGTTTCCCTCCACTCTATTAGTTTGGCATATCTGTATATAGCACACTTAGTGTAATTAATATTTATATTTTTATTAATGACACTAGTGTGTTAATAATGAGAAATATCTAAAACAGAAGTAATGTACCCACATTTTTGTGGAGGGACAAAGGGAAACCATTTAAAAAGATGAACCCTTTGTTTACCCATTCGGAATTTTAACCCTGACCACCATTCATTGTTAAAATAAACTAAATGAACCTAGTGTTTAAATCAAGTTAACGTTAACTTTAAAAATGAACCGATGGTTTAGTTTGGTCCCTGACTTAAAGTTTTTCTTCATAATAGCCAGAGAATACTGTCTTATCTGCTAACCCTCCTCTTCCCCAAACTCTCCCTACCCACCCCCAAAATTTCATCCCAAGACTTTCCAGTCACTACACTGCTAACGTAGATAGGTTTTTTGGTTCTCAACAGAATGGATAGGTAGCATCAGCTTTCACTTTTTCATCAGAGACACAAACACTATCTCACAGATTTTTCTCAACATTAGCTCTGTTCAAACACCGCTAAAGGCTCTGCCTGGTAGAGTGCTAAGATGTATTGCAGACACGAACAAATACCACTATATTTAATAATTAGTTTGATATTTTTTAATATGGGAATGCCAAAATGTAGTTGAATAATATAAACATATTTCTGAGAAGTTAAAAAAATATAATTTGAAAGGTCATTTCATGGGGCTGCCGCTAATATTGATATTGGGCTCTGTGGTTATATGGTAGGGATTGCAAAAGAGGGATCACCATGACTGTGATTTTAAAATATCGGTGATTTATACCAATAGTTATTCACCATGACTGGCAGTTGATGTAGCTTGCTGTATCAATATTTTGTCGCTTTCACAGTTTGTTACAGTATGGTTATTTAATCCCAGGCACTGCTCTAGTCTTTACTATACTTGTAAAACTGATATTTCTTTCAACTAAATATATTATTTTTGAAACACAAAAAATACATCCTTGATTTGGTTTATGTGTATGTGTTTAGTTTAGTAAAGTAAATTATTGTGAAATCCAGCTTGATGCTATTGTAAATAAATAAATTGTGTTTATGGATATAAGACTGCAGCTATTTAAGTGATTAAGTAGCACTCTTTATCAAATAATGTTTATTTAAATATGAGAGCAAAGGACATGAGACTGCTACTGGCTGCAAAAGTGATTCACCATAGCTCCAACTGATAATTTTTTAAGTTACAGTCACTGCTTTCACTATACAGAGTGGTCAGCTGTCGACATTTGGCGAGCGTATCTCAATACACCGATCACTTATATTTCAATCACCAATATTTTTCAGTTCTAGTCACTGGCAGTGACCAGAGAGTATCAGTAATAAAATCACTCACTGCCAGTGATTTATTGCCCATTTATACTCTATAGTAATATTTCTTAAAGAATGTTGAGCTATGATCTCTCCAACATGGGTTTTCTAATAATAGTTGAGTAGGTATATAGCTAGAAATACTACAATTTCACAAGAAATTATTTCACAGACTTTTACTCGGAACATTGAAATGTTTATCTAAACAGATTTATAGTTCATGATAACATTTTTGGGTGAATGGAGAGTGCACAAAATAAAATATTTTTGTGAAATTCTCTATTTGGCTTTTTAAATGTGAATTACTGTCAAAATTGTTTATTTAAATGTGAATAAACAATAACATTCCAATGGCCCAGAAAAAGTTCCCTCAATCAAAGAACATGGTAAAGTTTATGTTTGTATCAGCTCTTATAGCAGCCATATTGTGACCAAAGGCAAATAAATACTTGAAGATACAGATGAAAAGAAACAGTGAACCATTCTAAACTATAGCTTTTTAAATTAATATCTTTGATTTGTATTGTACATACAAATTCCTGCAATAATATGTATATTGGTAGTACCATACCACTGAAGTGAGAGTTGACTGGACTTTCCATAACTGGAGATCAAGGTTCATATCTCAGTCGGGTTTACTGAGTGTGTTTTTCCTACAGTTTTCCACTCTTCCTCCACACCAATGTGGGTACACTTACTCAAGTTCAGCCTGCCTCATCCTTAACACATTGGCACAATAAGTACATACACATAAACCCCAACCAGGTAGCAAGACGCAGCTTTAAAAAGTTGATTTGCTACCATTTTTAACCAAAATAAAATGTTTTTTAGTAATATTTCTATACCGAAACACAACTTTTTATTTAATAAAATATTATCTATTTGCCACACATAAGGAACGCTGGACGTAGTGCATGAAGTTCATTATCTGTGCATTTCAACATGATAAAAGTCTCTCAAGAAGTAGCTCCCTAAAAATATGAAAATAACATAATTAACAAGAGAAATTATGGTTTGTAACTTAGATTTAGTTGGTAGTTATTTGAATTGAATCTCTTTGACACTAACATCTTAGTATTTTTACTGTTGTGGTTTATTCTTGTTATTTTAAAGTTAATAATGATTACAACTTGTTTATTTACAGGCCTGATCCTCGGTTTATCACGTTCCAGAAAGAAGGCTCTGTAGGAATTAGACTAACTGGAGGTAATGAAGTTGGTATCTTTGTCACTGCAGTCCAACCTGGTAGCCCTGCATCATTACAAGGTCTACAACCCGGGGATAAGATACTCAAGGTAGGTTTTTTTATACAATTATGGACTTCAATACTTATCCAATTTAATTGTTAACCCCATCTGAGTGTTTTTATTTAAATTTTTAATTCTGACACTATCAGGTTTGCCTATTTTATATTGCTCACTATTCAAATAGGCCTACATAAAATACAATACAATGAGAAAATCATTTGCTAAAACAAATGATTTAAAATAAAATAGGTGTTTTAAAACATTGGTAGGCTACTTTAAATATAGTCCGGGAAAGAAAGAAAAATAGCCCTAACCCCCAAAAAATTGCAATAGAAATGAATTTTTCACCATCATATTAACAAAAATGTGCAGAGTAACATATCCAAAGTTCACACCAATTAGTACTAAGGGAAACCGCCGCCATCTTAAAAAAATGGTGGCATAAATCTGTTTTCCTGCTTTATCTCATAATTGACTATATATTAATTTTTTATGAGTACAAAGTGAACGATAATAAAATTTTCACAAATTTTATTCCCATAATATTTTTGTAAAGGGAATACCTACAAAGATAGCACTTAATTTATTGACAGCATGTAACTGCTCACAGAGATTTTTTGCATAATATTATTTTTACTCAAACATTTATGTAAATAAAATCACTTATCACTACTTTAGTGTAATAACCGCAAAGACACGCTACCATTTAAAAATTGTTGGTAACGACAATAGTTATTTTGAATAAGAATCACTATTATAACTATTATCAATATCATTCTATTTGTGTTTCAGGGTTTGCTGGTAAATAAAGTGTGTTAACTGAAATGATAGGAAAGGAGGTATTCACATATCGTACATAGTGCTCAGATTAAGTTCGCACCCTTTCATCTACTTTTAGTGTAAAAATACGCTTTGAAGTGATGATTGAACCAGGATTGTTATTTCAGTAAATGCTTGTGCTAGCTAATACTGGAAACTTCAGCTTAGATGAAGTATTAACGTACAAGCTATGTGTATATCCCTCTTCCTTAGTTGAATCAGGGACGATGTTTCGAAAGGCTCACAAATTACCTCTGGCACATGCTATTTCGCAGAACGTCGGGAGGCATACTTTTCATGACAATATGGCCCTCACCATTATGTACTTGATGGAGGTTCCTTTCTTCACTGTATCCAATGGCGTAGTGAAGCAACATATGCCAATATTGCTATTCCTTGTGCCAATTTTGCTTTTCAAAAATACAGCAATTGCCTTGTGATTTTTGATGGCTATGAAGGAAGTCCGTCCATAGAGGACAATACTCACCAATGCTAGTCCCACAATCAATTTTATTGCCAAGACAAAATTTATTGGAAGGGATGTTCATTTCTTATCCAATAACACCAACAAGCAGCGAATGCGGTTTCTCATAGGCTAGCATCTTGATAAAAAGGGGCTTACTGTTATTAATGCAAATGGGAATGCTGACACAGAGATTGCCAGAACTGCTGTACAACTAAGTGAAACATTTAATGTAACTGTAATTGGAGAAATTACTGATGTCTTTAGCCTATTGTTTTTCCACTGTAAACCCAACAAGTTCTGTTTGTACTACTACACTGATATTGAGTGATTTAAACCTAAAAGATCAACATTTGATATATACTGTCAACAGTCAGACAGCGATAAAACTGTTTATTCATCCCTACCGGTGTACGTATCGTATATCAATTGTTTAAAATCGATTCAAGTAATCTGATCACTTTGTAAGCGCTTTCGAGTTTTAAAAATCAAATAACGACTTGCTAATCCATTATTTATTTTTAAATCGATTTTAACTTAGTTCTTATTATTTCTTTTAAATATGTTATTGAAGTAATTGTGGAAATATTCAAACGTAGTCCTGCCTTATAAAATGGGAATGAACAGATTGTAGTTGAAAATATGTTCGTGTTTTAAATAGAATGTATTCTCAGAAATCGATATATCGCAAGAATCGAATATATTTGTTTTCTACGCAAAAATAGATAATGGGTATAACGGAAAATAATAATAAAACATACTTAAGCATCATTGAGTTCACTATTTCCAATCAATGTTTAATTGTTAAGCACGTTGTTTTAGTCTTTATTAAAAATATGTTTGTATTTTTATTTTTGTTATCTTAATACAATAAAATATCCTTTATTGATGATTAAAGTTGATCAAAGGATAACTAGGCCTAATCTGTTTATTTCACATGTTTTCTAGAAACTTAACCCATTCTAACAACACTTTTAAAAATAACTAAAAGACACTCAAATTTTGATTGATTTGATTTTCAAACAATAATATGAGTCTTAGATTGTTTAATTTAGCTAGATTTTAACCTATATTTTGGGAAGGGGGGGGGGGTTGATTATAATTGAAAGCATGATTGAAATAAACCTTAATTCACAGTTTAGGCCTATATTGTGTAATGTAGGTCTATTTGTAAATAATAAAAATTTATAACGATTTGCTAGGATTCGGATTTGATATTCGAGATTCAAAAATAAAATGTGGATTCGGATTTGAGATTCGGATTCGAGAAATAGTGGATTCGACCCAACTCTAAAAATAATAAATGTCAAAAATGTGGCCACTTTCACAGATCAGTTTTCTTCTCCAGACCAAACTCCTGCAGACATAGCGTTGGCAGTAGAAAATGCCATGGTCACGTTATTCGGTTGTAAACATAATGAGACGCTGCTGACCGACCCATCTGCACCAAAGAATATTAACAGCCAAAGTTATTGAAGCCAAATGCAATGTTACATCGTCTGCCACCAAGTACCACACTTTGCGTGTCTATTATTAGATATGTACATGGAGGATGGAAGAAGAGGTCATGAATCCATGTGACTGGGGATGGGAATTGAGACTAATGTACCTCCTGCCCCACCATCATTGCTCTCTGTAATTCGCTGCAGTTGTGTGAAATTGTGTGCTACTCTGTGTTGCAGTTGCAGGAAGAATGGTCATAGTGTTTAATTGTTTGCGCCCACTGTTGTGACAATGGTCATCAAAATAAACTAGACAATATGATGATTAAGATTGTGATGAACTAGAACTGCCATAAAATAAACATGACATAAGTCAAAAAATTGTAATCAATGCTTATTGTATTTTTGTTTAGTTTAGGCTTTTTTTTTTCAAAATACCAATTGTTTAGTTATTTGATTTTGTTGTTCTAATTATAAAATGTTTAACAACAATTTACATTTAATTTCCAATTATAATAGGTTTAAAAGAATTTTTAAAATATGTTATATTTAATGAACATTTCATTTCCATTAAAATTGCAAGATAAACCAAAATGGTGGCGGTTACCCTAGCATTAGTTGGTGTGAACTTTAGATCTGTTACTCTGAAAATGTATTTATATTCCAGTTTTTTAGGGCTTGATTTATTTATTTTATCTTTCCTGGATTATATGAAAAAAATCTCTTTAGAGCAGTTACGTAGTGTCAATATAATTGGTGAGATCTTTGTAGTAATTCCCTTAACAAAAAAAACTATGGGGATTGAATTTGCATAAAATTGTATTATCTTTCACTTTGTCACTATGAAAGATTTACATGGATGAACCATTTACAAGATAATTCTAGAAAACCTATTTTCACCACCATTTTTTTTAAAATGGTGCCAGTTTCCTATCCACTAATTGGTGTGAACTTTGGATGTGTTACTTTGCATATTGTTTTGAACATGATGGTGAAAAATTCATTTATATTTTTTTTTCACCTCAAACCATATTATCTTTCCTGGACTATATAATATTTATTTTTAGCAAAATGCTTGACTTAGAATTAGTATAGGAAATCATCATCGTGTCTGACATTCATAATCACAGGATTACTGGTTTGGAACAACACATTTGGCTCTTTATTATAAAAATACAATATTATTCTTATTGCACAAGTACTCTAATCCACCCACTGATTGCAACACATGCTACACCTCTCAACCCACATGGCACACAACACACTGCTCTAGTAAAGTCGAAAACTGATCCACTCCTCTCATTGCCAAAGTCAATTCACAATAATAATAATAATAATCATCATCTTCATCATAATCAGCCTATTTAAAGTCCAATTTTCATAAGCATGACCTTATCTAACAGCTAGAAAAGTTACAAGAACTACTTTTATAAATACAAATGTCAAGTCGTGTGTTCTGCATCTCTCATTTTTCATAGATACTTTCAATACATATAAAATAGCATCAATAATATAGTAAAATCTTATCAATACTCACCGGAAAAAAAATGTATTTTCTAAGAGAACCTTACTATGAAAATTGGACTATGCATTCTATTTACTCCAAAGTGTTTCACTTCAAAGGTTTCAACTCTGGTGTATTGGTGCATCTTATAAGATAGTTAAAGTAAGACGCCCGGTCACCTTTCTCTGTAAACTGAATATATGAACAATAGCATTTCTATTTGTATACACTATTACCAGTATTGACTATTATCTAGCCGAGAAAAGTTGAAAGTAAGATTTAAATAAAATCATCAACTTATTGCATGAAGAGAAGATGTATAAAATATATTGTTTCAAGTTGGTTGTGAAGTGTGTTTAATGTATGTTGAGGTGAATGATATGGACATGAAGTGTGTGACCCGAGAGGAGGCGGTGTTGTTCCTGCTGAGTCTTCAGGATCAAATAGACCTCATTGTTCAACACCGCAAGGATGAATATGAGCAGATAGTAGCCAGTCAGCGTGGAGACTCATTCCACATCAAGTGAGTACAGTTTATACAGCACAGTTCAGTGTATACATTTGACTCAACTCTTATTGGGCTAATACTGGATGACAGGTTATATAAACATAATTTATTTTTACTTTGTAAAACAAATTTAATGAATTTGACCTTTTAGAATGACTTTTTTAATATCTGTTTTGATGCAATATCAACACTTCTTTACATAATGTTGAACTTTTGTTTAACTGTATTAAGGGTGGTCCAATCGTTACTTGCTATACCTCATGGGTAGCTATGAAGCAGAACAAATTGTTAAAAAATTGTTGGATATCTTTTTACTTGACTTACACTCATTTATACTAGAAATGGGTACATCTAGAATCCTCGAATCTTTAATAATGTTCAATCTTGGTTGAAGTAAAAATATTTATAATGTAATTTAAAAAAAAAGAGTTGTTTTAGGGTTTGTTTCCACTAACAAATGAGACTTTGTAAGTAATGTCTATGATGTCTTAAACAACAAAGAAAACCCTATTTTAGTAAATTAATTATATTAATACACTTTTGTTCCTTTTTATGATTTTGTTATGCTCCTAACTACACATCTCTATGTAATTTCTTTTACCAATTGCTTAAAATTGTTATTTAGAGACAAGGTCTTAATAAAATGTATTCGAGATGACTATTTGATATGTTTACAAATCTTGAATCTCTCGAAAACTATGGGATTTGAGGGAATCAAGTATTTGAGTGTCCATCTCTAATTTATATTTCGCTTTTTTTTTAATGGTGTATTAGAATTTAAATTAATCATGTAAAATAAATTGTAGAATATTTTTTTAATTTATTTATTTTGACATTCCTAATTAAGGCCCTTGGCCCTTTCGAGTGCAAGTCTAAAACCTATTTGGTGGGATGGTGGGTGGGAGGGTGAAAGGCGCGGTGTGGCCTCACTACTGACAAAATTATCCTTCCGCGTCAACAAGAACAGATGGATCACGCAAACCATAGATGGCGCTAGCTACCGGACAGGTCTTGCGGAGAAATCATATGTTTGTAAATACCAGTTTTCATAAGAATGAGTGAAATTTGTATGTTAATATTTTCAACACCTCTTCTAAGATAATGTATTGATATTTATTAAATGTTACATTTTCTTATATTTTTTGTTATGAAGCCAGCACTATTCTATTGTAAAATCTCAATTTTATCAATATTTGATCACTGTTGAAATTATAGATGAGGTGTGTATTAAAAATGTATAACTTAATCAACATGCTTCTATTCTTGAACAAACTGTTTCCAAAAAGAAAATTTCAAAAGGATAAAAAATTCTTGAAGATAACTGTTTGTTTCCATGGCTCTGCATTTCCACACCAAATGAAAAGGGCCATTCGCCTTAACCAATTAATAAATCTCATTATTAATTAATGAATCAGATAGCCGAAGCTATCATCCATGCATTTTAGTGAGGACAGTACCATCTAGATATCATATTCTGAAAATTGAAAAATGCAAAAAAAAAACTTTAAAATATAACCTCTAAATCAAATTATTTATTTTATTTATTATTCCAAACAGATTAAGACTAATTTATGGGAAGCTTCTTTGACATTGTGAATTTACATTTGAATAAATTTGTTGATCCAAATTACAAATATTATTCCTAATGAATTAAAATAGTGTACTATTAACATGATATAACTACTACCCTAATTATATTGTTATAATATTGTAAGTTTTTATTTAGAAGTCAATGTCAGAGTCAGTACATTTTTACCGATTTCACAGCCCTGGTTATAAAGAATAAGTTATAATAAAATTGTCAACATTTAGTTACTATTCATGATTTCTTTTTCCTTTCATAATTTTTTCCAAGATTCATCTTCAAATTCCAGTTTTGGGATTCAATGCTAAAATGAAGATTAAGATTCATAAAATAGTGGATTCTATCCATCTTTGATTTTATATTCCTGCCAATATTGCTAAAGGAATTTTGTTATTTAACTTCAATATCGCAAGGAAAAAAAGAGGGAAAGTACAAGTTTAGTTCAAATTGAGGTATTGCGGCAATTTGTTTGACACTCATGAGATGAGACCTTTCTACTTCACTTAACAAGTTTGTTAAAAGAGATATCTGGTCATATATAAATTGAATTGAATATAAGACGATATATTTTATTAAAAATCGAAAGCAAAAAATAGGGGACCATCTTATATTTGCACCCTAATATCTTATGTTATTAATTTCAACTTACTTTTTGTGTGAAGCCGTTTGTATTGCATATTTCTAACTAAAGCTAATAAATCTAGCACAAAACACGTTTTCACACATAATAAGAAACTATGAACATTTATTTAACTAAGGTCTTTTACATTTAAATTATCGTCACAGCATAGCTTCTTGTGTTATCAATTTCAAACTTAATTTTTGTGAAAAGGTGCTTATATTACATATTAATTATTAAAGTTAGTAAATCATGTATAACATGTTTCCACACAAATACTAACTTGAAAACTTTATTTTATTATGGTATTTTATGCATGAAAACGTAAACATAAAGATTACTTAGAAGTTATTTTTCATTTTGGTCATAAAAGTAGGTGTGGTATTCTGACATTACGTTTGAATGCGCTCTAAGAACTGATCTCGAGGAGCGCTTAGTAAGCGCGGTGCTGCTGTGTAGCGACTAGCTGCACAAATCATTGTTTAGTAATAGTGTTTTTCTCCATGGTGGGTGATGTCAGCTGCCTGCTGATTAACTTGCGGTGTTTGTTTGTTTTTTGTGTGAATTAGTTGCAGCAAAATAAATAAAATAAAGTTTAGTGCGGTTTTAATCACAGTATATTTTTATCTTTTCCAATGGCACCTGATAGTGGAGAAAAACTCGGTACATTGTCAAAACAGATAAACAATGGTGGAAGACAAAGTTACAATGCATGCTTTAAGGTAGCAGTTGCAAGATACGCTATGCAAACAAATAACTCGGCGGCAGCACAACATTACGGCGTGACTGAAGTTAATGTGCGTCGCTGGAGGAAAGATTTTCCCAAACTGCAGAGTTGTAATTCAACAGGTCAGGCATTCCATGTCCCCACAAAAGAACAACATTAAGAATTGGAAGAAATTGTTACCCTGTTTGTAAGGCAAAAATTAAATGAAGGTTTGCCCATATCAAGAGAAATCATTCGTTTGAAAGCCCCTGAAGTGGCTCGGGAATTGAATGTTCCATGGCAGACTCTTAGAGCCAGTATTGGTTGGGTTAAAAGAATGATGAAGAGAAATGGATTATCTCTCAGACGCCGAAACACTAGCCAGAGATTGCCTGCTGATTATGAAGATAAGCTTTTAGCTTTTCAGAGATATATTATCAGACTCAAACAGGCCAACAATGACCTCATGAGTCAGATTGGAAATTGTGACCAAACCAATGTGTTTTTTGACCTGCCATCTAACACTACTGTGCACCCGAAAGAGGAGAAGACTGTAATGATCCAGAGTCCATAGAACGGGTGGATGACTGAAGATTTAATGAAAGATTGGATGAATGTGGTATGGAATAGGTGCCCTGGAGCTGCACCTGGTAGGAGAAGTACTCTTGTACTAGATGCTTTTCGTGGTCATCTTACTGACACTGAAAACTACTGCCACAAGGATGAAAACTGACTTAGTTGTGATAACAGGAGGAATGACACGCTAGCCTCAAATGCTGGACGTAGTGGTTAATAAGCCAATTAATGACTACCTGAAGAAGAAATACAATGATTGGCTTATGGAAGGAAATCATGCGCTCACTCCTACAGGCAAGATAAAGCGAGTATCACCAAGCCTGCTAATCGAGTGGATCCTCTCATCATGGCAACAGAGCTCACATGATTCCATCATAGCAGGATTCAAGAAATGCTGCATTTCAAATGCACTGGATGGGTCTGCTTTGAGAATCCCCAGTTCGAGGAAAATTCTGAGTGGGAACAAGAAAGTGAAAGCTCCACTACTCGTGATAATGAGAGTGATTAGATGAGACCTAATAATTACATCATTTTTAATGTGTGCTGCATAACATCCACCCTATGTATTAATATTCATAATTATGACCCAAGTATACTTGGTAATTAATGTTTAATAAGTTATACCTATTATTTGTAAATTAAAACATTCCACTACAATAAATTAATTATTACAACTTTAATAGGCCTGTGCAGTAAATGGAAAAAATTGAGCTTCAACATGAGGTAAGAGAACAACCTTGTATTGAACATAAGTTTTCTTTTATTCTTATTGAGCCATGGAGAAAATAGGTCGAGAGTTGTGTTACATTTGAGGCCCTTTTTTTTTTTTTTTTTTTTTTNTTTTTTTTTTTTTTTTTTTTACTCAGACAAGGAAAAAATAGAGGGGTCATCTTATATTTGAGGTCGTCTTATACTCGGGCTAATAGGGTATTTGTTAACGTATTGATGTGATTATAGAGATAAAAGTTAGTGTCCTTGGATATGTGTGGGATGTTCCCCTTTACTGTTGTTTCCTTAATATTTACTACTACTACCACTACCACTACCACCATTTTGAACTTTTAAATGTTTCTTTGCAGGGCCCACTTCAATTACGACCAACCAAACAAGGGTGAAATGAGTTTCCGTAAAGGAGATGTCTTTCATGTTGTTGACACTCTTCATAATGGTGTGGTTGGCTCATGGCAAGTGTTCAGGATAGGTGAGACACATTTTAAATATTATGGTAAGGGCTGGGTTGCTCATGCTGGCGAACATTTGGTTCATTTAATTTTAAATGTTTCTAAGATAATCTACAGAAATGGTATTAAAAACAATTGTTCACATGTGTAATTTTTATTTTGTTCAACATAATAGGTTTGCCTACACAAGCAAAAAACCTAAGAAAAATTCACTTTAAAATTGACCTTACCACATTTGAAATAAAAAATGAATTAGTGCCTAATGGTTTGGAAATGTATAATAAGACCGTGTATAAACACTTTACGATAATGTAAAGTAATTGATAGTGAAGGGAGCCAACCTGAGAGGTTAGTTAGGTTAGGCCTAGATAGAAAAACACACTTCTCTTTTCCATTTCTTATCTTCTTAAACTATTTCACTATATTACACTTCACAAATTTGAATTTTCAGAGATGTTTCTTTATCATTAGAAGAGAGACATTGAAAAAACACAAACAAACAAGGATAGGCTATTGAACTACATGTTTCTAGAATGATTTGAAATATATAACTGAAAACTTGCAGTGTTGCCAATTCAATATAACTAAATATGGTTTGAAAAGAAAAAATAGCTTGTGGAGAATTGATGATTAAAAATAACTTTAAAACTAGCATAGACTATACTTGAAATAATAAATAAATGAAAATAAAAATATTTTTTATTTAAAAAATATAATATTTGAAATTATTGTAAAACATTAAAAATAATTTTTGTCTCAGATATAAACCCGGGGTAGTCTGTATTTGGCTACCCATTGATGTGCGAGTTCCCATTGTCTGAGTTGTGAGTTGTTGCAAGTGGCTGTCGGGAATGCTTTGCGTACTCTGGTGGTGTACCAGGAGTCAGGGTCCTTACTGTGGGTGTTAGCATGAAAAGGAACTGGATTATCTAGACTTTTGTGGTTGCTATATAAACGGTGATTGTTCATGCGTATTCTCAGAAGTCCTGTTGTGAGTCCAATGTGTTTAACCTCACGACAATTACAGTGAAGTTGGATGTGTTTCAGTCATAATGGCCTTGGATGGGGTATTGCTTCTTGGTGTTCTTACTAATGTAGGTCTTGCTGTGTGAGTGGATCTTGCAGGTTTTTCAGCGTTGTTTAAATACAGGTGTGAACCTTTTTTCTGTGTTGATCGAGGTGAACATTTGGTTGGGGTCGGGAAATTTTGGATGTGCAAGAAGGTTGTGAAGATTAGATGGCTGTTTGAAAGAAATTCTTGGTGAAGAGCTGAGAAGGTTTTGTGTACAAGTGGAAGAAGTTCTTCATCGGACGACTGGAGAAACGTTTTCTATATTCTAGAGTCCAGGGGTTTCCAACTTGTAGAGACTCAAGGGCCACATCGGCATGTTCGCAGACCACACTTTAATTAGGAAAATTTTCATAAAATTCTGCCAATAGAACATAGGTACCAGTATGAAATAATATGCACAGTTTAGTTGAAACAAAGGTTTAATCATTCTAATTGTTTAAAAACTATTTTACATCTGCATAAAAGAGGGTAATTAAAAATAAACAAATACTATTATACCCAGAACAATTGAATTTTGAAGAAAATCACTCAACAATATCAGTTTATTTGACTTGATATTTGACAAATGGCAAAAAGAAAAGAAAATAACCTAAAGACAAACTGAAATTAATAATGTAGTCAAAACAAAACCTGAAAAAGTACAATTTAGTGGGGGTACTGTGGTCGATCAGCTAAATATACCAATGAACGAACGTCCACCTTCAGCTCTGTTATTGCTAATCTCAAAAGATGCAGCAAGTATAAATCTGTAAGTTGACTTCTGTACTGATTTTTAATTCTTTTCATAGCAGAAAAATAACTTTCACATAGGCCTATGCACGTGCTCCCGAACATTGAAGTCGTTTTTAGTCCAAGTTGTCTTAAGTTTGGGTATTTTACGCTGGATAGCAGTTTTAAAAAAAACGTGATCCCTTTTCTTGTCTGGTCTGTAAGAATGTATCGGCTTGTAGATCGCACAACTCAAGTTGTAGGAGTGGTTTTTGTTCTTTGATTGTTGCACCAAGAGGATTCGTGTAAAGCTGTACACTGCTTTTCAGTGTTTCAGTTTTCTTGAATCGTGTGTTGAATTTTTCAATGGTCTGCTGAATGTGTGAACTAAAATCTGAAAAATCCATATTTTCCTGGTTTTTCTCCGCCGCTAATTGTAGACAGCAAGGGAAATGTCAATTCATTGTTTTCCAAAGAACGTTTGAACATGTTTAACTTTTGAAATCCATTTACCATTCCCACCATATCTGATACCACCTTGTTTCTTCCTTGAAGACTCAGGTTAAAAGTGTTAAGGTGATTTGTCATGTCTCTTAGGAAAGCTAATTGCTTTAAAAATTCTGGGCTTTGAATTTCTTCTTCTAGTTCTGCGGTATAAGACGAGACAAACTTATTAAGGAATTCAGGGATTTCCTTGTGAATAGCAAAAAAAGTTTAAGGCACTTTCTTGCACTCAGCCACCTTACATGGTTGAACAGCAGCAAGTCTCCATATTCTGCCTCTATTTCCAGCAAAAACGGCTTTAGTTGTCTGTGCAAAAGGGCTTGAGTTCCATCTCTTAACATATTAATAATTGTAACCACAAGTTTAAAACTTCAGTTTTCTTCATTGATTTCCCTCATAACGCTCCCTGGTGAATGAGACAGTGGATCATAGGACACAGTACACTATTTTATTTTAGCAATCCCGTCAAACCCGTCTTCTCCCCTGTCATTGCTAGCGCTCTGTCTGTAACAATGGCTTAGTATTTGCTGAAGCCTCCAACTCTGTCGACAGTTTTTCTTAACAGCATTATAAATTACTCTCCTTTTTGTTGTTCCTTGATGAGAGCAGACATCAAATAGCTCCTCTTTACTGCTGAAATCATTGAAGGTGGTGAATACAAATATTAATAGCTGACTGACATCTGACTGGTCAGTGCTTTCATCAAGGCATAACGAGAAATGCATGCTTTCTTTAACCAATCTAATCAGCGATTTTTCTACTGGTTTTTCCATATCAATGACCCTCTTATGTACAGTTTGGTTGGAAAGTGGCACTGATTCAAATTTCTCAGCCATTTTAGCATCTCCAAAATCCTTTGCCATTTCTATAGCACTCTTTTTAACCAAACTGCCTTAAGTGAAGGGCTTTTTTGCTTTTGCAAGTTCAAGCAACACTGTGTAGGAAGCGTGCAGAAAAGATGACTGATTTTGTAAGACTTTACTAAACATACCTGTTTGCTGTTTTAATTTCTTTTTGAAGTCTGCAACTAGTGTGTGCTGAGCTTCTTCCTTATGTGTTGCCTACTTATTCTTGTGCATTGAGTCATGTTGTTTAACATTGTACTCTTTTGGTACAGACACAATTTTCAAGTAAACTTTCCTCAGCATTTCAAGAAAGAGGGTATTCTTCAACTCTCATTGGTACTCAAATCTCCAGAGCCATCTCAAAGGATCAGACAAATCACAGACAAACTTCTGATGACATACCTTTTATTACCAAATACCATCCATGACTGAAAAGAATCAACAATCCTCAAGAATGGCTATGACTTTCTAACTTCTTCCACTTTACAAGTTTTTCTTTAAATTCAAAATGGAGTAATCCAGTGTTTGTGTCTAGTGTACTCTCTCTTCTTTCTTTCTTTCTTTCTTTCTTTGTGTTTGATAAAGGCAACAATCCTGAAATATTATTCTATTTGTATTAAAATGTGTGTGTGACTACTTCTACTATGGAAGACAGAAGAAAGGAAGATTTCATCTTTTTGCATTGGATTCTTCCCACATTTTTCCTCCTTCCCTAGTGTTTTCTTCATCAAATTTACTCTTGTTAATTTGTTTTCCCTTTTTATTTAGTTTTACCAATTTCCATTATTATTAAATAATTTTGTAACTTAAATTTGAACTAATTGAACCCAAGGCTATATAAAATCATAGCTACACACAAGGTGCACACAAAAGCCATCAAATCTACCTAAATTGAAATAGGCCTACATTATACAAAGAGGAACGAATATGATTGCGTTAAAAATAAAATAATATTTTTTTTAAATTATAAAAAAGTAGTAAAGGAATCTAGACAAAAGAGGAATTAGATTAAAAATGAAAAATTTAGAAACAGGAAAGTGTAAAGCTCTAAATAATTTGTTCACAGAATTAAATGAAAGACTACAAGTAGGCATGCAAAAGTAGGGAAACAAAAAACCTTCAAGAGAAGAAAACATTTCAAAACTATAAACGCCAGAATAATCCCATTCCTTGATTTATATAAATGTAAAATATAATTCTATTTTATTTTGTAAGCCTTTTTAAAATTTAAATTCAATGTTAATCTTAAATTATTTTTAAAAATATATCTGCACACATTCTTGTTAATTTTAGTTGTTTTATGGTCACTTTCAAACAGGCATTGAATGTTCGGTCACCTCTAGTCACTTTTCCCAATTATTTGAATAAACTTGAGCACTTGGATTCCTAATAAAGACTCAAACCCAAAGAAAAGAAGTACCACAGGATTATAAATTTGCAAATAAAACAAGAAATAGTCTTAATTGCTAATTATGAAAAGTGTAAAAACAAAGAACTTCATAAGTGAATATGATCTACTCCAATCAACCATTTTAATCCTATCCTACTAATACAATTCTCTAACCTTCTGAGCTCTGCAGGTGTCGTCCTTTGGCAAGGGTCATTCTTAACTCATATTTTAAGGCAGTCTTTGTGATGAAAATGTGCAACTCGTCAGCTACACAATGTGTGATCAATTAAGATCATAAGCTATCAGATAACGCAGCCACCTTCTACTTGGTGGTTGGATTTTTGCTTCCAAATGTATATTGAAAACGAATGCGCATTTCATGATAGATTAAAGAGCAAAGCTATTATAGTTGTTAAGTATGGTTATAGTCGATATTCAGATGTGGCTATAATCATTCATTCTTAACTATAATACATCATGATATGCAGGTTTGTATTATTGTCATTGTTAGCATAAAGCCATTGAATAGATCACAATCTTAATTTTTTTTCTTTTTTATTCAACATCGCATCTTGCTCTCATTCAGGTTATATGTTCTGATCTTAATTGATTGCTCATATGTAGCTGATGATTTCCCATCACAGACTCTACCATAAAATATAAGTTAAGAATGACCAAGCCCACTGTTCAGTTCCTGGATAGCTCGGTGGTCAGAGCAGTGGTGTACTAAGACAAAGGTCCCCACTTTGATTCTTGTGTCCAGGTGTGATTGTTTAATTTAAAAAAAAATTATATTAAGTTGTTGCTATAACCATATTTAACAACTATAATAGCTTGGCTATCTAATAATCCATATATTTTTTTTAATTGGGCTTTTTGGGTGTAAAAGTGTAAATTAAATGGGCTTCTGGAATAGACTAGATCTACCTTTAACATGTAAATATTGCGTCCAGTCAACAATTGATCTACTTACTAATGGTTTATCTTGATTAGATTCAAATTGTTATAAGATATTTGGTGAATTAATCCTCATACATTTCAATACTTTTAGTCTATCACTACAAGTTTATTTCCCTTTCACATTATTTTGCATTATTTACATTTATTTAACTATCTATGTCTCAACACTTTTTAAATATCACTAATTTGCTAGGCAATATATTTTTTATATTCTAATAGATAAGTAACATTTTGTATGGATGGATTCTGTTAAGGTCGTAATAACCAAGAGGTTCAGAAGGGCATAATTCCAAACAAGTCTCGAGCGGAGGAGTTAGCCACTGCTCAGTTCAATGCCACGAAGAAGGAGATGTCTACTTCAGAGAGCCGGGGGAGTTTCTTTAGGCGAAGAAGGGGCAGCCATCGACGCTCAAAATCTCTTGGAAGGGTATAAAATGTTAATGTAAAATGTGTGAATTGTTTTGTGAACTAAGAGGCTAGGTTATCAAAAGGACTACTCAAGCTAAATTTAGTTGTCATTTTAAATGATTGGAATTAGTTTGTCAGTATACTAATACCATAACACATTTTACTGGTAATTTGACTACACCATAAACAAACTCTTATGGGTTTTCATCCAAAGTTCAAACTTTTTTTTTCATTTACTTTATGTTTTAGTTCCGTTTACAAAACTAGAAATGTTTTATGAAATCTAAAACTGCAAATAATTTTACACACCAACTATTAACCAACATATCAGCTTTTATCAAGATGCCAATGATTAGTGAGTACCCTGTTGGCTCAAAGTTTTGTAAATACAACTAAAATATGAGCACAAATACTTTAATTATTTGTATCACAGTAAAGGTTTTCTTTAATTTGGAGTTAATAAGTTTATGATGTGTTTTAGGTACATACTTTGATTATGTAAAGTACATTACTAATACATATGCTATAGCTTTTAAATTTTAGTATTATACTTTTAATAAAGTCTTTTATTGGGAAAGCCTCTCTATCTTTTTAATTTATTCTTTTTATCTTAGATCAAATATTTGAATTTTCATCCTTACGGACTAACCTGGATCTTAATTAGTCCGGATGATCGGGGTTTTACTTTATTTGACATTTTCAAAATCATGTTCAAAAGTTTGATTCTAAATAACTTGATTTAAAACCTTTTAAACTTGTTTCTAGTTTGGTTAGATTCAAGTTGTCAAATCGAATAATATAAAATTCGAATTGGTATTGATACTATCGAAGCTTCACAGACCCCTAAAAACATTAGTGATGAGCCTTCAAATCCATAGGGAGATTTGAGGGATTCGAGAAAATCTCAGATTCATGTCTCAAATACTTAAAAAGAATATGTTTCTAATATAAGTAAGATTTGTTTTAGAGCTCTAATACTGCTTATTGTCGATTCAGAACCAATTATAATTATAGGATGAACCTAACAACCAGGCCCCAGACCAGTAATTTAACACTTAACTGAATGTATGAATGTTATAATGAATGAATTATAAGAAAGAATGTTAACATTTAGTTACTTTTTATATTTTATATTATTCTATTATTTTTATATTTCCTCTAATGTTCATAATTATTTGGATTTGGATTTGTAAAATATTGGAGTTGATCCAACTCTAGAAAATATAGTTATCATTTTCCTGCTTCGGGGGTCATATGGACCAAGGCGTCACTCTGGCATTAGACTGAACTGACAATGAATAGGACATTGGGGCTCAAATCCAAGTCAGGTGTACCGAGCATGTTTTTTTTTACATATTTCTTCTATTCTTTTTCCGTGTAGATGTGGAACACTTCCTCTGACCTCAACCTTCTCCATCCCTAATCCATCAGCATAATTAACATCTATTTGTATAATATAAATGGGTACAGTAGTGATGTGGTGACAAAACAAAGGTAGTGTTAGAAATAGTGTATATTTATTTAAGTTTGTGTGATCTGGGTCATTGAAAACAATTACAGACTCCCTCCTCTCCGCCTCCAACACCTCCCAGCCCTCTTAACCTCAGCCACCACTCAGAGTGAACTGTTTAATCTACGTTAGTACCTCAGCGCATATACCCCTGTAACCAAAATAGGGCATATAAATGTTGATAAACCTAATTGAAATATTTGTTTGCATCACTAGGACCACTGGGATGATGTAGTGTTCTCGGATAGCATCAGCAAGTTTCCAGCCTATGAGAGAGTGGTCCTTAGGCACCCAGGATTTGTGCGGCCCGTGGTACTATTTGGCCCGGTATCGGATATTGCCCGAGAGAGACTGCTAAAGGACTATACAGACAAGTTCACATCTCCACGTGAGTTATCACTTTCTTTCAAATGTAAAATGCTTTTATAAGCTGCCCTTTTGGTCAACACAAGAATAATGATTCCACTTATATTAATTCAATGTTTCAAATCACAAATTTGATGTCTTATACCATTCCTTATTTTCTTTTCTTTCTCATGTTTTTTATTGGGAAAGCTTTGTCTCTCTGTTTAACATGTTTTATGGCTCTCACACTTTATTTAATTATTTCTCTGCTCGGTTAATCTTACTATTTAGTAGAGGTGTGTGAAGCTCCAAAAAAAATTCGAAGCTGAATCATATCTCGGTGTACTTCATATTCGATTCAAACCCATGTTTGGCTTGGACATCTATTCAATATCTAGTGATTATATTACACTTATATTTTACATTGAATAAAAGTGAACTGAAATTACCTCAAGAACTAAATTATCTTTTTATCTTTTTGAGTTTTGGAACAAGTTTGCTTTATTTTCTGAGTGGGACTTGAAAAATGTCCTTAACACTTAGAATTTCAAGACGGCCATAATATTAAACCTCTAATCACCTTGATCACAAACATTGATTGGTACTAACTGGAGATGAATTTATTCCTCTTAGACGTGTAGATTAAAATAAACAAAGCTATTTTTATTTTCAGTGTGCTTAGTTAAAATTTTGAAGTATTTTTGGAATATTGAAATTATAATTTTTATACTTATAAATTCACTCACACAGCCATTTCATTTGTTTACTGCATGCATTCTTTATGCTCAACTCACATTCCTCAAGGCTGGCAGCAGACTTGAGAGATAGTTGAGCGCATGTGTGAGGGACATAACATTTCTTAAATTATTTTTTAAAAACCTATGCAAATAGCGAGCACTTACAAACAAAAATTTCTGTTAATTTAGAGAAAATATTAGATATTTTACTAAAAGTAAAATTAAATAAAAACTACAAAAAATTGTTTGTTTTATGCATATTAATTGAAGAATTTCTTTAAGAGTAAAATTATATTATATTTGCAAGAAGGTATAGGAAAGTTAGATAGAAACATATAAAAGGGACAAACACAATTTGGCTTTTACAATGAAAACAACAACACAGTTCACACTTACCATTGCTGCCATTCTCCAAAGAGGTAATGGTTGCCTCTTAAAGAAAATTGATCGTCACCGCCCAATTCTCTGACCTTGGTTTCATTCTATCGGAACGCATCAGGGAGGAGTGTGAAACAGACAATACATCTTCCTAGAAGAGGAAACACAAAAGGTAGAAAATGGAATATCATAAAGAATGATAGGACACTTAGATAGGAACATGTAAAAGGTACAACATAAAGGACAAACACAGGAACATAGGGCTCTGTGAGCACTCGTATTTTGAATTCAAACTCGAGCTTGTCGCTTAAGCTTGAGATCGAGATAGAAAGTTTTGTAGGCTTGTCATTTTTGAGCTTCTACTTGATGTACTTAATAATCAATTTTTAAAACGTAATAGTAAGCATAGTCTATTTAATTGAGTTAATATCAGTATTTCCACTTATAAATCATTTAGTTACTAGGCAAATTGTTAAAAATTAATTTCAATTTTCAATTAATTAAGTAATAGAGCATTAAAATCACTTTCACCGGTAAATTTATTCATTATTGTCGTCCATTTTGAATTATACTTGATTGAAGTTGTTAACTTGTATTGTCATGACTAGGAGGCGGATTTTGTCCTAAATGCCTTTTTTATTCCTATGCTTTGAAAAGTAGACTTTTAATAATAATAATAATAATAATAATAATAATAATCGACTTTAATGGCGAGGTATAAGTTTATTTTCGATGATTGCGAAGATAGTGTGATGACTTTTATAATGCCTATAAATGCCTATTTCGGTGTTTAATGCCTATTTTACAAATGGGAGCCTTAAAGTGCCCTTTTTCTATCTCTCTCTTCCTCACACCCTCTTTTTTCTTTCTAAATACTTGCGGCTCCCTCCCCCAAACCTCCTTCACTCCTTAAGTCAGTTCACATGGATACTCATGATAGGAAGGAAAAACCCACGTGTCCAGTGATCTGATAGGTTCAAACTGGTCAAACTGTCGACAAAGATTTTCTTCTAGCTCACAGCAGTGTCAGTTCATTCAGTGGTGGTGTATATTACACTGTTGTTAGATGTGCATATCTGTTCATTAATATTTCTTTGTATTGGACTCAGTGTAAATTATTGAACTAAGCTAGTAGAAATTGCACAAAGAGAAATTGTGTAAAAGTGTGCTATTCAAATAGGGGATTGGTGGTGATAGGAATTTCACAACAGATGGCAAAATAATTTGTCAGCCATGTTCCAAAGAGGTAAGTTACCTTTTCAAAAAGGGAAAGAAAATTATTAATTTTGAAAGTCAAGGTTTTTATTAAATATTTTGGCTACAGTTTAAAATTAGACCATGATTATTTGATATTGTTCAAACTAGGTTTCATTTATTATTGAAGGATTTCAACAACAAAGTGGAAATATTTATTAAAGCGTAGCATAACTATCTTTCAAAAAAAAAATCTTATTTCTCTTGTTAGGTGATGCTTTGTTAATTTGTAGAATTCACATATATTATTGGATAAAAATTTCCACATATAATATTTAGGTAAAATGCGAGAAGTATCACCAAGAACAACACAAAAATACTGCAATACATATGAAGAATTGCAGAAAGAAAACAGGATCAAAACCATTATTTTTTTCTGAAGTTAACAATGCAGATAAAACCCAAGAGTAATTTTCTGCTGATTTATGCTCTGCGATGGTAGCTACAAGTATTCCTTGGAAGAAGCTGGAGAATCCAGATTCCAATGCTTTTCTCAACAAATATACCAACATGAAGATACCAGATGAACCAACTCTGAGGAAACACTATTTGCATTCAACTTATTTATCCATAAGTTTTTACAAAAGCAATTTTTCTTTCTGATATTAAAAATATTAACTGAATTGTATTGATGTAAACTATTTACAATAAATATTCTTTTTATTTCGTTTAAGACAATTGAGAAGATCCGAGAAGATATTGGAGAATCATACTTCTGGGCTACTGTTGATGAAACCACTGGTATATGTATATGTAAAAAGCAATTTTGGAAATCTTCCTGGAGCAATCACAGTTTTAGAGGTGAGGGATTTGCCTCTTATGAAAGCTGTGAAGATAATGCCGGCAATAGAAGAAAACCTGAATCAGGCTTCTGGCTCAGTTGGCACAGCCATCATCGACAAATTTAACAGAGTATTGTAGTGAAACCCTGGGTGGAAATTGATGGCGAGTATTGCGGGCATCTTAGAAGGACAAACTACATCACTTCCGGAAGTCAAGCTAAGCTCAGCTGAGATAGCTAGTCTGATGTTTTGCCCGATGAATTCATGTGAGGTCGAGAGAAGTCTCTAAAACTACAAAAAACATTTTGTCAGACAACAGAACAAAATTTACACTTGAAAATCTTGGGAAGTATTTGGTAATTAACTCTAATAGTAATTAATTTGTGCTTATGGAAAGTTTATGCTGGATTTTAAGAATGGATTATAAAAAAAATTAGTGTTTTGGTGCCTTTTTTGCATTACTATGCCTATTTATGTGCCTATTTTTTCTTTTTGATGCCTATTTTTGAAATTTTTAGTGCCTATAAATCCACCCCCTAGTCATGACAATGCAATGAAAATAAAAATAGCTAAGAAGATTACTAAATAATTGAATGATTATTTTTACTATTTTGACCTGATCCCTTTCTAAAATAATAATTTATGTTAAATTAAAGATGTAATATCAAAAATATCTTATATTAAACATTTTCATACTTAAGATATTTAAAACTCGTATTAATTAATACGTTTAGCTACAAAACTGCTCTAGTTTAGTTACTATTTAGTTAAAGAATTATGTTGGTTAACCTGTTTAAAATCAAAGTTCATCTTATTTATTGAAATACACATTTTACAAAACTTATCATATTTATATTATAAAAAGCACTTACTATTTCATATTGTTTGCTAGAAATATTTTTAAATTCAAAGTATGAGCATCCACTTTTATAAATATTAAAAATTAAATTTAAGTCAATTTCTCAATAAAATAATGTCTAACAAGAGCCCATAAAATTCGCATGTGCAACTGTGCATAGAGGAATGGAAATGGAACAGAAGACGTGTTAATATACGATCACACTAAGAAATAATAAACAAAATACGAAACACTTCAAAATTCTAATTGTTTATGATTCTTATGTTTTCTTAAACAGTAAATTAAGTTACTGAAGCATATTTTGGGGAAATATTAGATTATTAAAACATCAATTGTATTAACTTTAAATCAATACAGTGTAGAAACACTACAATAAAGTAAAGTGATAGTTGAGTAAGCCAACCAGAAAGGATAGTTAGGTTAGGCCTAGATATAAACAATCACACTTCTTTATTTCTTATTACACTTATACTTACCACTTTTCAAACTTCCACAGTTGCACATTGTTCTGAATTTTCAGAAATATTTATTTTTCATATGAAGACATAATTGAAAAAGTAATACTCCCAAAGATTCAAACTAATGTGCAACTGGAACTTTTAAAGAAGGGGAAAGTGTAAAAGTTTAGGAAGACATGAAGAGAGAAGAGTGTTTATTATTATCTAGGCCTAACCTAACTATTCTTTCAGGTTGGCTTCTTTCACTATCACTTACTTTAAATCACTGTACAGTGTTTCTACACTGTCTTGTTATACATTTCCAAGCGATGATGCCATTATCCATTTTATTAACTTTGTTTTATAATTGTTAGTGTAATTTTAATGTCCTTAAATAATAATAATTATTATTATTATTATATTTGTCTAAAGAACTCATATTCCTCCTTTCATATTTCTGTCAAAGAAAATGATTTTCCCATGATAAACAATGGTGATATTTGGCCATCTGGCTGTCTCATTGCACCTTACTATGGGAAGTTGCTGCTTGAGCCTGAGGTCAGGGGTCTTTAAGAGGCAACCATTACCTCTTTTCCAATGGCAGCAATGTAAAATGTGAGCTGTGTTCTTTTCATTGTAAAAGCCATATTGTGTTCGTCCCCTTTTATATGTTTCTATCCACCTTTCCTATACCTTCTTCCAAATATATTGCAATTACCTCATAAAGTGAAAAGAGACTTTCCTAATAGAGATATATTATAAATTCGTATTCAATATCCTTTTCCTGTGGTTTTCCTTTATGTTATACCCTCTACATCTTCCTATTTATTTGTCCTATCATTCTTTACTATTTTACATTCCCCCCCTCACCCCCTTTTTTTCTCTCCTTTTTTTTTAGGAAGTTGCGTTGCGCATTTTACACTCCTCTCTGATGAGTTCCAATAGATTTCTGGTTTTTTATGATTTTGTTTCCTCAACATTCACTATGTTCATTTCGACCCTCCCCTATCCATCCAACCACATATTATAAATATTTTATTTACCTCAAAAAGCAAAAAGAGTTTGCCTTAAAGAGTTATGTTATAGATTCACATCTAAAAGCCATTTCCTGTGTTTGTTCTTTATGTTATTTGTTCACTTTATATGTTCTTATCTAAGTTTTCCATCATTCTCTATACTGATTTCCTTTTTCTTCCTTTCATTTTGTTTAGCTTCCTCTTTAAGGAAGTTTCATTGTACGTTTCACACTCCTCCTTGATGAGTTCCGATAGAATGAAACCTTGGTCGGGATATTGGGTGGTAACAATCAATTTTCTTCAAGAAGCAGCCATTACCTCTTTGTCCAGTGGCAGCAATGTAAAGTGTGAACTTTGTTATTCTTTTAATTTTAAAAACCATATTGGGTTCTTTCATTTTATATGTTTCTATACACCTTTCTCTTACTTTCTTCCAAATGTAATACAGTTACCTCTTTTTTTTAAATATATACACGCCAATTTTTGGCTAATACTTATATTTTGATTCTCCAGAACTTGACAATAATCTGGAGGACATTCCAAAAAGCCAAAAGTCATCAGGCATCATCCGACTGAGTGCAATCCGTGAGATCATGGACCGAGGGAAACACGCACTGCTAGATATAACTCCCAATGCCGTTGACCGGCTCAACTATGCTCAGTTCTACCCAATAGTCATATTCTTACGAGCAGAGAGCAAGCACATCATCAAAGAACTGCGCGCAGGGCTGTCCAAGTAAGTAAGGTGCCTTTGTACTGTAATTTGTTGATCAGCTTGGGTTTTATTCAAATTATAGTAGCCTGTACAACCTCAAAGTTATTTTCATATGATAGCTCTCTACACATTATTAAATGGCTTATCCAGGCATAAATCATGGCTTAACTTTAGGGTGTAACAAATCACTCAATAATACCTTTAACAATGTGTTAGGGCATTTAAAAATCTTTTCCTGTTCATTTTCGATTAACTGGACCTCCAAACTCTTCCTCTAGGCCAGGGGTCTATAAATCTCTTTGTATGTAGGCCAAATATATTTTACATACTTTTGCGGACCAAAGAAAACAATAATCCGTTTTATAAATGTATGAATAACACTATTTTTTTAACTTTTTGGGGCATTCAACATGATATGATTGAGAACGAAAGATAAAATTAACATTTACACAGAAAGGCATAGATATTTTCAAGAAATAATATGTATGAAATAAAGTGCATTGGGCAAAAACAATTTGTAATAAATAAAATGATAGAATATTAGGAAGATGATAAAGCATAAATAAAAGTAGAAACACTTAACACATATTTACACACACTTCGATATTTTGATGTTATTATAGCATCTTCCTCAGGATGTATTTATAGTTAGACTAAACAGGACGTCGCCTTCGGTGATGCCAACTTGATTGGTAAGGATGAAAACTCCACCAGAGAAGTTTTCATCCTTACCAATCAAGTTGGCATCACTGAAGACAACATCCTGTTTAGTCAAACTACTACTACTTCCTGAGGAAGATGCTATAATAACATCAAAATATTGAGGTATGTGTTAATATGTGTTAGTGTTTTTACTTTTATTTGTGCTTCATTTTCCTAATATTCTATCATTTTATTTATGACAAAATATTTTCAAGAAACAAGCACACATGTTTACTCTAGGCTAGCAATTGGATATTTCAATCTTGACTAACAAATCTTGGAGTTTAACTCCTCATAATCAATGTGAATTATGAAATTGCTTTTTTAATTCCAAAATATTGCTGAACTGAGGTTACATGCTTGAGGTGCCAAATATTATAATGGTCTTCAAATGCTCATCAGATTAATTTTCTCAATAGTAGGACTTGATGTACTTCATTTTTAATAATGTTTGTTCACAAAGGTGTGTTAATCAGTGTAATGGCTGGCATCGTATTGTTTTCATCAGTTATTGAATATTGGGTTTGATATTTGACAACGCACAACAGATATTGCTTCCTACGTCAAGTCTACAACATGATTTAGTTTTTATAAGAGTCAAGAGTTGAAAATTCACTGGTATTGCATGTGGTCATATGCTGGGCTAATAGGAATTAGCCCGCACATACAGTAGCCCCATGGCTTCTTTGGTGCTGACTGACAGCTCACAGCTGACTTCTTACAGTCAACATTTAGGTATATACCTAAATTTTGACTGTCAGAAGTGACAGCTGCTAAACAAATGTTTTTGCAGATCATATGGTTCGGCGTAGGGATACGTAATTTGGTCTGGTTACTTTTCAAAGTTGTCAGCTGTGCGCTATCAGTCAGCACCAAAGAAGCCATGGGGCTACTGTATAAGCATTATAACCACCTTAAAACACTACTAGAGGCAACAAAAATAATCAACTGCAGTTGACTCACCATGGCCCATTTCATGCTTGCGTCATTCCCTTAGATCTCCTAATGTTGACACACTATTGACTCTCGTTGACTACAGTAGTCCCAGGCTTCTTTGGTGCTGACTAACAGCTCACAGCTGACTTCTCACAGACAACATTTAGGTTTATACCTAAATTTTGATTGTCAGAAGTGTCATTTGCTAAACACATGTTTTTGCAGATCATATGGTTTGGTGTAGGGATTCATAATTTGGTCTGGTAACTTTTCAAAGCTGTCAGTCGGCACCAAAGAAGTCATAGGGCTACTGTAGGCCATCTCAAACATCGATAACAATTCTTAATCTACTTCACTCAATTTCTGCTTTCTCACTTTCATGGTGACCACCTCCATTTCAACTTTACAACTTGTGTGACGATTCTTGGATTTTGTTGGTCGGTTCCCCCACTTCCTGCTTTCATAGCCATGTACTAAGTTAGAGGCATATAAAACGAGGTATCGGGTCTAAATAAAATGGTTGCATATTATATCATACTTGAACACTCATCTGATCTCTGTTCACTGCCGGAGGACCTGCCGTTCTACCATCCACTGACCAAGACCGGGACTTTAGTGGACTCAACCGTCGCTATGGGCAGAAGAAGATAGCACCTTGCCACTCAGAGGATGAGATATTGGCTTGTATTATTATTATTATGTCTACAACCTGCTGCTGGCCTAGATGTTCGTTTAACTGTTTTTCCTTGGTAGAATAATGATTATTTTATTGAAAAGAGTTTAGTATTGTTTTGATTTCAAGAATTGTAGTGCTCAACCTTAGCTCTATATCAACATGTCACTTAACGGCGGTTTGTTCTTAGTGTAATTACGTTTGTTAAGGTGAGGAGAACTTAGGGAAGCTTTGTTTTGATTATGTCATATCTCTGTCTCCTAGCTTTCTTGCAAAATGCTCAGACATAGAAGCTTGGGATTGGTTCTATATTGTTAGTGACCTAATTGGGTCATTTATTTCTAACTAGTTTGGTTTTCTTTATTAAAGCCTTAGTCATTCTTGGTAGATAACCAGCTTTCTGTTGCGGCCTGGCTTGGCTCAAGCTTTTGGATTATTTAACTGAAAGTATACGGCATCTTTATGATGCCGGTGAGGCTTGAAACTCCTGTATTAGAGTATTCCTTTCAATGAAGTTTTTATTGTTACTATTATTTAACTTGTTTTAGTGGTAACTGTTACATGGGGGATTCCTAATTGGGATATATACTAAACTTGTTTGTTGAAACATGCTAATTTCCTGTAGCCTTGATCTCAATGTTTGCGTGTTAGATTCACAAGAATGTCGAGATAGTGGACATGTTTGTAAATTAACTTTCTGAGGTATGGTTGGACTTAACTTCAAACCCTATTGTATTGTGTAACAGGCTTAGTCCTGCTCGGTTTTAGATTAATTAAGTTGGGCTGCTTTAAGTTGCTTGATGGTTGAGTTTCCTTACGAAATAAAGTGTACACATTCTGTTGTACTAATAATCTAAAAATTATCTAATACTCTTTCCTTTCTTAATAGTGACAGTTCCCCCATGGCTTATTAGGTACTGACTGACAGATCTGAAAAGTTACTAGACCAAATTATGTACCCCTATGCCGAACTATATGAACTTCAAAAACATGTGTTTAGCAGCTGTCATTTCTTACAGTCAAATTTTAGGTCTATACAAGAAACCTATATGGCTTTTTTTTTATTGTTGACCTTGATATGTTGATTGTCTAGTATTGGTTATTAATTTTTTCTGGAGTATGAAATAAAATAAAAAATAGCATTTAATCCCATATTAGTTTTTATTATTATAAATAAATAATTTTTAATAAATATCTTTTTTTACAAATAATTTTTTGTTAGTGCTAATATTAACAACATTATAAATGTGTAAAATCTGAATGTGTAGTATTACACATAGAAAAATAACCCACTGTCATAAACCTTTTTAGCAGTATTACAACATATTGGTGACCTGGCGGTCTAAGGGTAAGGTGTCACACTAAGGAATCAAAAACGAAACACTTCAAAATTCTAATTGTTCATGATTCTTATGTTTTCTTTAACAGTAAATTAAGTTACTGAAGCATATTTTGGGGAAATATTAGATTATTAAAACATCAATTGTATTAACTTTTAATCAAGACAGTGTAGAAACACTACAATAAAGTAAAGTGATAGTTGAGTAAGCCAACCAGAAAGGATAGTTAGGTTAGGCATAGATATAAACAATCACACTTCTCTATTTCTTCTTACACTTATACTTACCACTTTTCAAACTTCCACAGTTGCACATTGTTCTGAATTTTCAGAAATATTTATTTTTCATATGAAGACATAATTAAAAAAGTAATACTCCCAAAGATTCAAACTAATGTGCAACTGGAACTTTTAAAGAAGGGGAAAGTGTACAAGTTTGGAAGACATGAAGAGAGAAGAGTGTTTATTATTATCTAGGCCTAACCTAACTATTCTTTCAGGTTGGCTTCTTTCACTATCACTTACTTTAAATCACTGTACAGTGTTTCTACACTGTCTTGTTATACATACCAAGCCATCATGAAATTATTCTTTTTATTTACTTTGTTTTATAATTGTTAGTGTAATTTTAATGTCCTTAAATGGTCATTATTTTTAGCACTGCGTTTTACTACCCGTTTGCGCTATACACACACATGCTAATGTGTAATGGTAGGTAGGGTGATTGTGAGATGAAATGGAGGACCTACAGTTTAACGTGGAATCTGAACCACGATGGAGGCCTGGGATTAAATGTCCTTAAAGACATAAGTGTTGAAACCATTTTAATTATTTGTTTTTTTATTAGATTTTTATTTGAATGTTCTTGTTTTTTTTAAAAATTTTGTTTTATAAGTGTTATTTCTAATTTAAAAACCGATATTTCCATTATTTAACTTTTTTTTTTTTCAAAAGCATTTACTGTTTTTAAAAATGAATGTCATTCCTATTTTAAGAACATGTGTTTTAATATATATACCTTTTAACATTTTAAAATTATGAATAGACCTATACTCAAACTCGGGATTTTTTAGAATTACTCAACTCGAGTTCGACTCGAATGAAAAAGTCCAAGCTTGGAAACCTCTACTAAATACTCAACCATAAAATATTTTGTTCGCTTCAACTAGTATGTTTTTTATAAACACATGCATTTGGTTTTATTAAATGGATTCTATATAATAATTCACTGTTATAATGTCTATTTAAAATGGTTTGATTTTGGTTATGAGAGTAACCGTTTCGTTGGTTGTTTAGTTTTGAAGTTTTCTTTTGCTGTTCAATTCAAACCCATTATTAAAAGCAAGAGAACATTAAAAGTGGCCTTATATACTGTAAACAAATATGGCCACTGAATAGAAGCCACGCTGCCAGTTGGTTACATACAAAAAAGAGGACCTTGTTGTCGGTTGGGCGGCGAATGGTATTAATACTCGTGTTTACAAAATTTAAACTTTATTTTATTTCACAAACATTTTGTATGTTTTTTCCTCTTTATTATTACAAACCATTTATTAATGTTAAACGTCTGCAAGGCCAGTTATGAAAATATTTATAACTGAATATAATACCATTGAATATAATGCCATTAAATTTAAAATTTCATGCTCTATTTAGCCTGTAATTGCCACAAGAGTTAAAAGAAAAACTAGAATGAATTTACTAGACTTTTTTTTCTTAAATTTAATAATGGAGAATAAAACTATACTGTAATCCTTGGGAAATTATTCTTAAAGGGGATTGATAATATTTTTAGTTATAATAATAGTATTACTTAGCAAATAATAATTATTTCCAAATATGTTGACAAAAGTTACTTTCAGACACTGTTGGCATTACTGATAGCATCTGCTAGCTGTCATGTAAAACCAAAGAAGCGATGGGTGTACTTTACTTTGTTTTTCCCTTCATAGAGGAAAATGTAGCTTTAGATAGCATCACATGTTGAGTAGGCTCGCTTTTTGAGGCGTTACTATCAAAAGCACTATTGTGAAGTGCTGTTATAGCTTGGTGGGTTGGTCAGCTGATTAAAAAATTTCTATGTTTCATATTTGTTTCAATATCTGTGACTTTAAGTAACTTAGTTCATTCTCAGGTAATAGAAGTCTGATTATTCTTTTTCATTAATTAGCTCTAGTATATGACCAGGAACCACAGTGACATCTATCTTGTGTATAATTAAATGTAATTCATTACATCTGCTTGTCTGTACTGTACATACCTGCCCTGTCTAATCCTTGCTCCTTAGACTAGCTTATTAATAGCTTAGTCAACAGTTCAGTCACAATGAAAGCTGAGTGGGAGGAAATGGGGGAAATATTGGGGAGTAAATCCAAGTCTTGTGAATTTGAGAATACACATGTACATACACACGAGCATATTACATTTGGCTGGTCTCCTTCTAGATTAAATATTACAACTGGCTAAGCAGTGTTGGCAACACCACAAGAAAAAAATCTTATTTATTTTGAAAAGGGGAATTAAAAAAGCATCGTCAATTTTTAGCTGATTATTAACATTATTTTCTAATTGTTCCACCCCCATTCCCCCACTCCCAGGTTGGAAACCACTGGTCTAGAGGGAGAGGAAGGTTAGGAATCACACTCCTTGAACCACCACAGTTCAAGAATATGTTAAGAATATTAAATGCCTTAAAAGCTATTTTGAGTTCTTTTTATGGAAACTTGGGGCAACTATTTAATTAATGTAAGTTCTGTAATCTAATTTTTTAAAGTTTATAGTGGGTATCTTTGATAAAAATTACTCAAATGTGTTAAATTTGCACACTACTCTTTAGTTCATAAAGTTTGAAGGAAAAAAAAAGTTTTATTCCAAAATTTATATTTTTTTAGTATTATTTGCTCTGTATAAAATATATGAGATTTTAAAAATTTCACATAATTTAGAGTTTTTAGAATTTGTAGATATTAGTATTGAATAGGGCTGTGCGAGTACTTGGATTTTGAACTTCGAGCTGAGTTGGCCATTAAAGACCGAGATCGAGATTGAAAATTTAGTGGGCTCATCATTTTCAAGCTTCCTCTTGATTTGTTTAGGCACAAATCAATTTTTAGGCTATTTAATTTGGATGATATTGGCAGTTTCACTTATAAATCATTTGGTAACTTTACAAATCATTAAAATTAATATTAAATTTCAAATTAATAATTTAGTCCGATGCCATAGCTCAGTCGGTAGCATGTTTGTCTACTGAGGTAAGGGTAGGCTCAGGTTCGATTCCCAGCATGGCCGAAAAATTTATTATTGGTGAAACTTGGGTTCACCCTTTTCCAGTGATGTGATGAATTAACAGCTGGGGATTGGATGTTGTGGCTGACCTAGTCTTAAGTTGGATTATAAGGTATATAAAGCTATGACCGGCCTAGCAAGCCAGTAGTTGAAAATATATGGCTCGAATCAAAAACTGACACAGACCACAGGATGGATACTAATGGATGTAATGTATATTAATAATGTAATAGAGCTCTAAAGCTACGTTAAATGGGTGAAGTAATTCAATAATTTTGTACCTTTTGAATTATCATTCATTAGAGTTAATATGCCAATGTTCTAACTACTGAGCTATTCAGGCATTATCCCATGCCTAATTTAAAGAATATGATATTTAGATGCATCTATAACTGTAGTTTACAACTATAATATCTTGGCTATTTAATCCATCTTTAAACTTATCTCTAATATGCAGAAAAGCAAGTGGTTTAAAACTAATGCTCCAGTGATTAGATTATTAAGTTGATAACCAATTATGTTTATTAAAATACGGCACATATGTTTTATATTTATGCCTAGTAAAACACTTTAGACCCATATAATATTTATTACTTTTATTGTGACAGTGACGTTTGTTTTGTGTTTTTTGTATTAAAATTTTAAAATTGTTAATCAAAATTGTGCTTTTTCTTAAAAGTCCTAGTTTTATTATCATAATAATTACTAATCAGAATTTTTCTATATAAACTAGTATTATTATAGCCATTATTATTTTCATTATTATTAATTAAAATCTTGATTAATTAGAAATATAGATTAATTAGAAATATAGAATTTCTACTGAAAGTAGCCCTATGAGAATCAATTGCTGCCCTCAAGAATAAGATCTGTATTCGGCCTTGTTAAAAGTTAAATAAAGTTAATTGTTATTATTACTAAACTTGATGTGTAGTTAAAGTTCACATCAATTCAATATTCAATATCAATACAAAGTTGTTTAATAATTAGAGATTGGTCAAATCCACTATTTCTCGAATCCGAATCTACATTTTGTTTTTGAATCTTGAATCCGAATCCTAGCAAATTGTTATAAATTTTAATGATTTACAAATAGACCTACATTACACAATATAGGCCTAAACTGTGAATTAAGCTTTATTTCAATTATGCTCTTAATTTTAATCAACACCAACCACCCATCGCAAAATACAGGTTAAAATCCAGCCAAATCAAACAATCTAGACTCACATTATTGTTTAAAAATCAAATCAATCAAAATTTGAGTGTCATTTAGTTATTTTTAAAAGTGTTGTTAGAATGAGTTAAGTTTCTAAAAAACATGCAAAATAAACAGATTAGGCCTAGTTATTCTTTGATAAACTTTAATCGTCATTAAAGGATATTTTATTGTATTAAGATAGCAAAATTAAAAATACAAACGGATATTTATAATAAAAAACTAAACAACATGCTTAACAATTAAACATACATTGGAATGAGTGAACTCAATAATGCCTAAGTATGTTTTATTACTATTATCTTATATATCCATTATCTATTTTCCTGTAGAAAACAAATATATTTGATTCTTGCGATATATCAATGTCTGAGAATTCATTCTATTTAACACACAAACATATTTTCGACTACAATATGTTCATTCCCACTTTATAAGGCAGGACTATGTTTGAATATTACTACAATTATTTCAATAACATATTTAAAAAAATAATAAATTTTAAGTTAAAATCAATTTAAAAACAAATAATGGATTAACAAGTCGTTATTTGATTCTTAAAACTCTAAAGCGCTTACTAAGTGATCAGATTACCTGATTTGATTCTAAACAAACAATTGATATACGTAGGCCTGTAGAGATAAATAAACAGTTTTATTGCTGTCTGACTGTTGACAGTATTTATTTTTCATGAAACCCAACAAAATGTCTAACTTAGGATCATATGCAATAAATTGGGGTTCTTTACATAGTTGTAGATAATTAAAAGCAGTTGGTTAGTAAGAATTAACAGTATCTTTATTTTAATCACCACTCAGGCGAGTAAACATAATATACGTCATGGCGGCTGACTTTATATCGTTTGTAATGGTGGCTGACTTTGTATCATGCGTAATGTGTTCTTATTTCTGTTAAAAAAAAAGGCCATTTTTATTTATTTGTAATTCTAGTTTTGATTTTCAGTTTTTGAAGAGTTTTGATGTGGTTATTAAAATATTTACAAGATTGATCGTGAGGTGAAAGTTTTAGAAGTGAGCATGTGATGAAACGGCCGAGTTCAAGTTTCCCATGTGGTTGGGAGGGTAGGGTACTAGGCACGTAAGATTTTACAAACATAACAATTTTTTTTTTTAAGAAGATTTTATTCACGTTTATTTTTTTTGTCCATCAAAATAAATATTACAGATTAAGTTGTGCTTTTCAAGTAAGCCTAACTAAGTAATTTTTGAATTTTAAATATTATGCTTTGTTTATGAGGTGAAAGATTCAATCATCGAATCCAATAAAACACTGAATCCTCGAATCTTGAAGACTTGTCAGGATTCGAAGATTCGAATGGCCCATCTCTATTATTAATTTAACAACTATTTCAGCTACAGTTTAAATGTCAAAAACAGATTTCGTGAAGCAATTAAAAATACTTAACTTATGTATACATACACATGCTCACAAGGGTAGTAGGCCTATATTTTATAGGGAAATATTGTATTTGATTATGTTTTTTACTTTCATTTGCTACAAGCTTCCTTGGGGACATGCTTAGCTGGTAAGTTTGTCTACAAAGAACTATTCCGAGCTCAATGAGTGACAATATTGTGTGAATGGTATCTGACTATATAATAATTACAAACTCTGATTTGAGTTCAATCAGTTGATGGGATTTCATTAAATAAATTATATAATTAGTTATTTTATGTTTGTAAATACATTTCTATTTTTGGTTAAAAATTATACCAAAATAACTATAATTTGTGAAGTAAGGTGCAATGAAAAGGAAAAATCACAGCTAAAGTTTACATTATAATACAAATCAAACCAGTCAGGAGGTAAAGATATTTAATTTAGTTAGTTTAAACATGGTTTCTTTTTCTTTTAACTTTAAATATTAGAGCCTGGTCACAATATGGACGTTATAATAGCTTGCTCAGACACATAATTTTACCGACTCCTATATGGTTGATAGAAATACACATCCTATTATGAATGTGTCATCAGGCACACAGATAACCCACAGTGAAAGGGTGTAGTGCTGAACGGCCAACACAAATGGCGAGCTTATGCAGATGACATTGCGTTAATTAGCCAAGCCAAGGAAGAATTAAAGCAGATTACAGAAGCTATCAAGCAACAGGCTGCAAAAGTGGGACTGCATCTCAATGAAGTTAAAACATTATATGCTGATGTCAAGGGTGGAACAAGAATATCCTCAGGCGGGATGAGCTTCAAATCATTGGACAAATTAAAATACGTACAAGCGTGGTTCGCCAAATTTACTGAAGTGGACTGACATAAAGGAGAGGATCTAAGTAGGAAACAGGTGTCTCTTCAGTCTACGAAATATGAAGAAATCAAAAGCTCTGTCTTGACGAACAAAGGTCAATATTTAGAACACCATCATTTGTCCTATTGTATCACACGGCTCTGAAACCTGGACATCAAGGAAGACCAATCGAGACAAGCTCGACATCTTCAAGAGACGGGTGATGAGGCAAATTCTCGGGCCCGTTGAAGAAAGTGGAGAGTATAGACAGAGGACAATCAAAGACGTCTATACTACAATAGGTGGGTGCAAAATCACGAACATCTTGAGAAGCGGATGGATCCATTGGGCTGATCATGTGGCAAGGTTGCCTGAAGATACAACACCTAGAGCAGTGATGGAAGAAATACCAAGAAAAACATTCCCCCTTGGAAGACCTAGACTGTGGTGGTGGGATGAGCTGGAAAAAGACCTAACCCAGCTGGAGGTAGCCAAAGACTGGAGGAGAAAGGCAATAGTCCAACCAAGATGGAGGCAACTTGTCAAGGCAGCGTGTGATTTACAGGGTCTATGATCGCTGAATTATTAGTAAATAATAAAATAATGAAGGAAATTCTTTATTTTTGAAATATTTATCTAGTTCATTTGCATTAAAATCCACAAAGTTAACCATATTTTTCATTTAAAAAAAGGTCAAGTAGGTAATGAAAACATTCTATTTTGTTTTATTTTGCACTAGCAAAACCAATGCAATATTTATTACACTCGGAAAAACAAAATTAGTAGCAAATGAAATATTTAATGGATAAGCATGGCCAATAAAATAAGTATTTGCAACAAATATCAAAACATCTGTTCATCTATCCAAGAGAATGAGGTTCCATGGAAGTATTTTGATAGAGAGGTATCTTGTTCTTTCTTAATCCGCATATTGAAGGAGTGCTAGTTGTGCTCCATTAACTTGCTTCTGGGCTCGGATCAACTTCCCGGGCACCTTTTTATATAATGATCTTTTTCATTTTAGAGGCATTGTAAAAATTGTTGCCTTTAGAAATGTAACTATGAGGAGTGATGATCCAATACAAGGCACAAATATAGCTGAGAACAACATAAAAAAGAAAATGCATTAATTATGTATGTTGAAAATTAAAACCCAACTGAACAGTATTAAAAAATATAGTAATGGTTCAATTGTTATATTATCACCAGCACTTCAGTAACACTTCAATTTCTCATCTTTTCGGTGCAGGCTTTTAGAGAAAAGCAAAGCAAGCATTGGCCCACCAAATAAAGCTGTCTTTCATTGCTGGTTCAGTCTAAACCTTAAAAGAAACAATGATGTTATTAGACGGACAACATTTTAAACAGTTTGTATTATAATATAGATTTGTATTATAAATTTGAAAATGCTACCTAAACTTTAAAGAGGTACGCTTTGATAGCCTTTTTAATATTCTAAGTAAAAGTTTCATGAAATTTTTGGTGACTAGTAATAATTTTTGAAAAAATATCTGCTTACTTGTTGATCATGACTTTATAGCTATAATAAGCTCAGTTAATACATTCTATAGTTCTTATAAGTTATAACAAATACTTTGTCATGTATTTATTTTCATCGTATTTCTTTTGGTACCTTAAGAGATCTAAAAGAAATGCATGTGGAAAATCTCGTATGAATAGTCATTTATAAATGGGTGTTGTAGGAGTATGGTTTGAAAGGGGATCCAATAGGTCAATATGAAAGAGACGTCTTACCTGTTTGGGCATGTTGAGAGGATGAATGTGGTTCATGTGATGAAGCAAATATATGATGGTAGAGTGTCTGGCTCAAAAGGAAGGAATAGGTCATGTCAAACTTAGTTAAATGTTGTAGATGAATGTGTAAAAAAGAGACACATTAAGAGTTTTAAGATTAAAAGAACATGTATGATTCGGTGTATGGATCTTGTTGAAGATAAGGAAGAATGCAAGGTTAGGAAAGTTTGGAGAAAGTTAGGGAGGATGGATTACGTACAGAGGAATTGTTTTTTTTAACTATATGCGCAGTTTATTGTCTACTCCATAGGGGAACAGTGTGATTATGTGTGTGTGTATTTGCCCACGTGTGTATCCGTCCATGTATGCTCTAGTAGTTGATCTAATTTTGTAAAGGGGATGACATCTTATAAATCTCTTTCAAACCTAGAAATTTATGTATTAAAAAAATATATATCACCTGCCTCGGGGGTGTTGTTAGCTAACTTGCTAGTGTGTTGAGCTAGACTGCTGAGGATGTGGAGATTGAGGTTCGAATCTCAGTTGGGAGAATTGGGGGAGGTTTCTCCTAAATGATTTTTCACTCTCCCTCCACACAAATGTGGGTTCACTTCCTCTAAATTCAACCTTCCCAATTCCTAATCCATTGACGTAATTAGTACTTAAGCATATAGCTCGAACGGGTAGTAAGACACGGTGTATAATAATAATAATAATAATAATAATAAAACCTTTTTTATACAGTTTGATGACTTAGTTCACTCATTAGAGCATCTTCCTACTGAGGCCATAAATATATTGATTCTTCATTCAGCTTGATTTGGATCAAAAAAGTTATGGTTTGCAACCAAGCTAATTATTAATAAAAATTTTCAATCGCCTGACCATAGATTTGATTAACTAATTAAGTAAAATGAAAATTGTAACACTGTAAAAGTTGTTATATTTGGAAAAACTGATTGTATCATAACTTAATTTTACACTTAAGTTTTGCTTTTTATGTATTTCCTTAGTTTGTTTTATTTGCTGAGATCTAGTTATATCTAATAATAAAAGCACGATTGAAATCATATGTATTTACTGTACAATAAAACAAATTATTTAAATATTTATTTTAAAATTGTAATGACTGAAACAAATAACACAAAATAGATTCCAACCTCACCAAAATATGAAATGGTTTTTTTGCTGTACAACTAATGGAGGAAAATACAACACATCCATTAGTAAAACTGAAGCAATAACAAGCAAACATACTTACTATAAAAATTTGACTAGCTACTTTAACCATAACCACAATCATTCTTGGCTATTAAAAATACAGTAAATTTATATAAATATATTTCAAAATTTTAAGAGAATTAAAAAACTACACCAGAAGACAAATTTAAGTGTTTCTTTTTGCATATACTATAATCTTTCCTTTCCTTCCAACATTATGCACATTTCTATGATGTTTATACTTTATATTATTGATCTCCTTAAATTGGATGGAATTTATAGGTTCACCTCATTGTATAGTTATAAAATGAGTGATTGCGTAGTGGCCTAGGAATACGAAAACAAGGAGAGTATTGTAAGGCCTTGAAAGAAAACAAACCTACTCTTCACTTCTTAACAAACTCTTCACACTTATATTTTCTCATCACTTTCCTAGTTACTACCCATAATTCAATATAAGTTTTATATCTGTTGTGGTGTGGGTGTAGGGGCTGGGGGCCTGCTTATAGTTGCTCATAAGGAAGTCCTCAACAGAGGAGATCAACACATTTTTTATCATGTAGCTGCTAGGAATTGTATAAGACTCCAATATGATACAAGCCAATAAAAGGACAAATAATACAAATTTATAAAACTAATCATGCTTTAAGGGGAAGTTTAAACTTCCTAACACAACATGTTCCAGAAATAAATTACTATATACTTATTTAAGAATATACTCCACTCATTCTATTAAATTTGTTTTGATGTTTTAAATTATTTTATTTAATTTTTAAAATGTTAATCACATGTGCATTCAACTCAATAATAAAATAGAAACCTTGAAGCATTTTCTATTTTAATTGTTGTTGTACCTGATTGTTTAGGGCAGCCCACAAGAGCAGCAAGAAGCTGTTTGAGCAGTGCCAAAAGCTGGAAAAGGTCTGGAGTCACACCTTCAGCTGCTCTGTGACTTTGACCAGCCCTGACACTTGGTATCGCAAGGTGCGGGAACTTATCGAGAAGCAGCAGAGCTCACCACTCTGGATGAGTGAAAGCAAGGTGAGCTACTACACTTATCATTCTAATAAGAATCAGAATCTTTGAATAACTATGAACATAAGAAAAAATAATAGATATAGTAGATTAGTAGAAAATACAAATGGTAACTAAATGCTAACATTCTTTCTTATAACCAGTTTATTATAGCATTCATAAATTCAGTTTAGTGTTAAATTACTGGTCTGGGAGCTGGTTGTTAAGTTCATCGTATAATTATAATTGGTTTTGAACCACCTATAAGCAGTATTATAACTCTAAAACAAATCTTACTTAATAAATAAAAAAATTGATGATTTGAGTCTCAAATCCAAAATTTTCTCGAAGCCTCGAATCTCAAATATCTTGAAGGATTCGAGGGATTCAAAGGCCCATCCATAAGTTTAACACATCATGTTGTGGACAATAATGTTAAAGTATTGTAGTTAAAATATTATGTAGCTACTCCTATAATAGGAGTGAAAACGAGTATGGGAAAGAGTTTCATAATTTGAAGTGGAAGTGATTTAGAGCTAGGCTATGTTTCCTACGCTTATCCCCCTGGTCCACTGCTTGGGCACCCCTTTGAATTGATTGTCGACTATATTGAAACTTACTCCGTGTCTGTCTTAAACATCTTTCAAACAGCTTTTTCTTGAGCAAGGTTATTCATTATGTTATCATGTTCACTGTTGACACAAATTCTTATTCTGTACTAAGCATTGTCAATGCTATTGAGTTCACCCATACTTGACCACTCTTTATGAATTGTACTTATTTTAGTGCAGTAAAATAAATTTTTACTCTTTACAATTAGAGGTTGGTGTGCATAAAAATAACCCTAAAGCAATGTGAATGAATGTATGTAGGAATCCATATTGTAACGTTCTGGATTTACGTTACCGCGATGGGCGCCTATTGAAGAATTAATACACTTTTCATTTTGACATGTTTTTTATTGCTGAATCAGTTAAATTAATGCGAAATTAGATCATGTCGAAATATATACGTGGGCTAGCGCGGACAGGTGTTGCTAGATGCCAAGTGAGTTCTGTCAGTATTGGACACCAACTGCCAACTCCCAACTCCCAACTGCCTACTGCCTTTACGTTGCACCATACTTTGTATATATCCCTTGCTCATGGAAGCTTCGAGAAGGTTTAGTTTAGAAAAACAAAATACAAGACAAAAACATCTCGGTCTTACTAGAAGCTTCGAGGGCCGGAAAATGACTCAAGTTACATTTTAAAATCTCTCTTCGAACCTTCGAGAAGAGGAAGTTATTATTTGAAAAATATATATTGTCAACCTGACTTTACTAATGTCACGTGCGTGACGTCACTGTTCAGTGGCTTTTGCCTTCTTAGAAGAAGAAGTGCTTTAAGCGCCATTTAATATACTACATAAATTTAAATGAAATAAGATATGTTTATAAAATTAGGATGATATTATTGTCAATGCTTTCACATACTTTTCAGGGGCAAATCAATTACATTACAATATATCTATTTTTTTTAACAAAACACTAACTTTAAAGCAGCGTTTAAAGCGTATTCCAAGCTCAATTATTTGTCATAAAAATGTAATAACTTGTTTAAAGATGTATTATTCAAAATGCCATTTATAACATTCCAAACAATTATTCGTGTATTCAATATTTTCTTATGAATTCGTACTTTGCAGCCAAGTTAGAGATGTGTATTTATCAAAATGTGTTTCATATTTATTTGTATTTTTTCTAGTTCTCTTAGCAATCAATCTAATAATAGATTTTGCCTCCATGGTCAAGTGACCAACAGGGAAAAACAAAACTGATTTAGAGATAATTATAAGCTTATTCCCAGGCACCAAAATGTCACTTGTATTAAATTCCATAAATTATTATATTTTGTTTACTTATGCATTTTAATTGGGTGGCATATTTACTAGAATTGTTAAGCTGTATATGTTAGGCTTTAATCATAATCTTCTATTTAAGATAAATCATAAATAAAGGTCTAATGGAAAGAGTTTAAATGTATTAACACCAATAGCAAGATACAAAACCCGTGACAGTATAAGTATTATAAAAACAAGATAATGAGGTAAAAGCAATTTAATATCTGTGGATAGTAAAATATATAAAAAGTTGTAGGTTGGTATTAAAAGTTGGTAAATTAAATGTTTATTTCAACTAAAATGTTTAAGAAACCAACCCACATTTAAATGGTATAGTGCTATTGATACAAGTATGCCACTCATCCCTATCTTGAGCTATTTCTATCCAGTCCACCTCACTACACCCTATTTCTTTATGGTTTATTATAATGTTATCTCCCCATCTGTGTGTTGGTTTTCCCACTGGGTTTGCAAGTCAATACTCTGAACATGGTTCTCTATTATCCCAACAATATCTTATGAGTAGTATAGGGCATGCAACTCATAATTATGTAATCTCCTCCACTCTCCAGTAGCCTCAATCCTTTTTGGATCAAATATCTTCCTAAGCACCTTGTTTTCAAACACCCTACATTTATTTTTGTCATGTAAGAAACCATGGTTCACAACCATAGACAAAAACCGGTAAAATTATTGGTACATATATTATGAGTTTTACATTTCAAGACAGCAGGTGAGATGTCACTTAGTCTTTACAGCATTCATTTCTAAAACTATTCCCTTACTAGACTCTATTAAAATGTTTGGATTTCAAATCTAAAGTATCTGCATTGAACAGTTTAATGTCAACCCCTCCCTACTCTCTTTAATTACCCTGATAGAATACACTTAGGTTATATTGGAAAGTAATGAGAAAAGTGCATCTCCTTATTTAAACGTATTATGTATTTTGAAAGCATCCGATAAGCTACATTCAATCCATACCCTGCCATGCATATCAGTCAAACATACTTCATTTATCTCAACAAGGTTTTTGGGTATCCCAAACTTGGTTGAAGTTGAATATAATTTGTTTCTTTTAACTGAATCATTGGCCTTTTTAAAATCAATATATGTTTGGTGAACCATCATATTATTATGTCTTATTTATTTATAATGTTTGTCAAATAGTACAAATCTGATCTATTGTTGATGTATTTTATTGAATTCCATCCACACTGATGTTCCCCAAATATTTCCTCTGCATATGGGTAGAGGGAGTACGTGAGATAGTAGAGGAAGCATACTGACATGGAATGAGCATTTAATGAGGATGTAAAAGAAGAGGATGCCGAAGAAAATGTTGGACATGAAGTGTGTAGGCAAAAGACCGCAAAGGGGCTAATAAAGAGATGGCAGGAGCAGATAACAGAAAGTGTTCAAGGGAGAGGAGAAGAATGGAAGGATAAAGAAAGATGAAAGCATTTTACCAAACTGACCCGGCCACCGACGGGAAATAGTTGATGATCATGATGATATGATATCAATATTATTAAAATTATGTTGGATAAAATTTTATAGCATATTGGTAGTAGTGATAAAACGATATAGTTATTAAAATCTATTTTCCTCCCTTTTTTAAAATGGCTATTATAATACCTTCCTTCCATTCTTGTGGTATAATACCTCCTGGTTCCATGGAAGATAGCAATTGATTAATTTCTTTTAGTAACTTTTCACCACCTCTCATTATTAACTCTGATGGAATTGAATCTATACCTGGAAATGTATGGTTCTTTAACTTCTTAATAGCTTCTTTGACTTCATTAATTCTTGGCTCTTGGGATAATGCTTCAGCAGTATAAATTTTGACACCCTCACCCATATCAGATTCTTCATGAACATTCAAAATATGCCTGAAGTGGCTGTTCTGTTCCATATTTTCAAAACCTCGGTCGTATCTGCAATCAGGTTACCATTTTCATCTTTCAATAAATTGGTCCTAGCCTAATAGCTTTTCCTATATCCATTAATACCTAAATAAAGTTCCTTGATATTCGTATTTTTTATATCTTGTTCTATCTCACTAATGTTCCCTTAAATACTTTCTCTTTTTTTACTCAATAAGCGCCTAGCCTTCCATTTTGTATTCTAATTGTGTTTAAGCTCAATTCACTTGGACTTTCTAACAAATGTAATTTTGTTTCCCTTCTGTTTAGTTATGTCACACACCAATTAACTCTCATAACACGGTTTATTAGCCACAGACATAATTAGCAATTTCTGACGTCTCGGTTACAAAATTCCATGCTATAATGAATCACACAAAAATTATACATAAAGCTATGTTAAAAACAAAACACTAAAATAGCCTACACAGTGCGGCCAATTGACCGACAAACTCAACCTTCGTCTTAGTGTGGCACTACTATACAACTTATTAAACACCTTCTCTCCTATTACTTTTGAACATTTGTTGTCAAACCATGGCTTCTTCCTACTCTTTTTACAAAGACTAAACAACTCATTTCTGCATTTCTAATATTATTCCTGACAATTTACATTTGTTTCTCTGTATTTATGTTTTCCTCATCATCCAGTGAACACTCTAGGGCAACACATTTAAATAACATATCAATGTAGAAGTGAGAGGATGAGAGTGGAAGAGAGTGCAAGAGGAAAAATGGTGAAAGAACAGAGGAAGATGGATGCCTTTTACTAAACAGACCTGGCCACAGGCTGGAAATGGTTCAAAGGGTTCATACTGTCATTAAAGACCTGGAATTTAATGTGCCTCTGTTCAAGGCCTGGAAAAGTCCTTAAATTTCACTGGGCCTTGAAAAGTTCTGGAATTTTCATGTTTCAATATATCTTTTTTAAGTGGTTCTGAAGAATGGTGGTAAAGCCCATGATTTAAGATACACTGGGGCCTGAAATATCTAGCGCATCCTCTTTGATCAAGCTTTAGCTGTTGTCTGCTCTTTCCTTTACTCTCCATTGTTCTTCTCGCTTCTTTAGTTTGATTTGTTATTGCGTCATCAGCTCAGAGATAGTTGTGCCCATGGGATGGGATCTCTATAAGGGCCAAGGGGAAACAGTGTTAACTTCTCTGGCAAACGCATTAGCACTACTGTCGATTAAATACGATGTTGTTTTCTTTAATTTCCTATATTTTAAAATCTCAATTCAAGTCCATTCGCCATTTTTTTATAAGTTGCTTTACAACTGTCATTTGTTTCTTTTTAAGAATCTTTGACTACCTATTAACACTTTAAGTAGTTATAATTTCAGTGTTGCACTAAAATGCCCGCCGATAGCTATTAGTTCATCTCCCATCCACCTTAGTGCTTACGTTCCTATTTTAGCCATACTACAATATATACTGAATCTAGAATGACTGCACTAACCAATAAACCAAGGAGAGTGAAGTAAGCGACAACAAAGTTAGATTACTATTTTTATAGTTCTACCTTTCATTATATTTAGTGAAAAATTATTGTTTTCCATTATTTAAAATTTGGTACAGTTTATATTTTTTTATTTAAGTGTTTATCTTTTGGCAGCACGAGAAATAACAGTTTTAGTCCTTAAAAAGTCCTTGAATTTATGTTTCATATGTCTGTAAGAACCATGGATGATGATTATCGATGTTTGTCTCTAATTTTTCAAAAATCTTCTTATTGGATTTAAAATTGAAATTTTATTCTGTTGAATCCGAATTTGCCAACTATTTGAATTCCTTAAAATTGGATGAAGATTAAGGAGTTTAAAATTGAATAAGAATCTTAATTTAATTAGTGCAGTGGGACCTCCCTATATCGAACTTTTGTATATAGAAATTCTCTATGTATTGAAGTTTTGGTAAATCCCCGTGACATTACATAGAAAAACTGTTTCTATGTATTGAAAAATATTCTATATGTTGAATTTTTATCAAGACATAACGGGATTTTCCATCTTAATGACGATGTTATAAGAAAAACAAGTTAGAAAGAATAGAATGGAGATGTTGCAAGATGAAGAAGGAAATGTTTGGTCAAGGTCATTGTGACGCCGACAGGTTGCCTCACGGTGTGGTATTGTCTCCACACTCCTCTCACCCCTTTCCTTAAGTAGCCTTCCTCCTCTATAAATCTGGTTCAGTTTGTTTCAGTATCTCTGACCAATGGCTTAAGGTGTGGCAAAAGGGAGCGCAAGTATTTTTACAGTTTTTATAGAATATAAATTTTTGGGCCAAAATAAATAAAATATTTCTCCAGTTTAGTTTTCTGAATACGCTAATATCAACAGATCTTGAATATCTCTATATTAGCGTATGTAGAAAACTAAACTCTCTGTTGCTACTGGAGAAATATTTTATTTATTTTGGCCAAAATAATGTGATGTTATAAAAACTGTTAAATTACTCGCGCTCCCTTCTGCCACACCTTAATCTCGTTGTTTCACTCTCTCTACTGTATTTCTTTGATAAGAAATATTTTTATTATAGTATTAAATATACTAACAGCATTAGTATATTTTTTTATCAGTAATTATTTTATCCTCACTCCCTTATGAATCAGTATCAGTCTAATTCTTCTAAGCCATCTTTATCTTCACTAGCTCACAGTATATCGTCTTCTGAACCAATGAGAGTATTGGTCGAAAAAGAACTTTGATTCTAAGATGCCATAGATTCTAAGATACATCCCGTTTTTTTTAGATTTTCAAAGGGGAAAAAAGTGCATCTTAGAATCAATGAAATACATTGACAGTGCGTGTTCGTGATGTCTTGTACATAATGTGATTCATATTCACCTCTAATGAGTGTATTGATTAGGAACTCTTTCTAAATACAATAGACCACACAATATCATGCATAATAAAGAGTTGGGAGAGTAGGCTAATAGGCACACTATATTTTCTACACCTAACAATTATTATTTCTAAAAAAATATAATTTTATTCATGTTTATCTCTTTTGTCCGACAAAATAACTATTACGGATTAAGTTGTGCTTTTCAAGTAGGCCTTACTTAGTAATTTTTGAATTCAAAATATTATGCTTTGTTTATGAGGTGAAAGATTCGACCACCAAATTCAATAAAACACCGAATCCTCGAATCTTGATTACTTGTCAGGATTCAAAGATTCGAGTGGCCCATCTCTAAAATATATATATTAACAAATGCTTAAAGTTACAATCTTTTATTAGTTTGTTCTAGGCTTCACCTGTGTATATTAATAAAATATACCTTGCATTCAATTAGTCATATTATAACCTCTCACATAGTCCAAGAACAGTTTTATTAATATTTTTTTATATCATTTTAACACCTTCATCCAAAATAATTTTGCAACCAATTAAACTATCAATATTGTTTTACAAGATATATTTTCTCAATAATTAGTAACATCAAGTTCTTAATAGTTTTTTTATACTTCAAACCTATACAGTTTATTTGGTGTGTATATTAAACGTTTTCATTTTAAATTACAGAACACAGGTAGGGACATTATTATAAATCTAATTATTCCTTTTATCAGGTTATATTAATTCAATTGGTTATATAACCAATGTGTGTGCTCCACAAGTGGGGTGCCCAACAAAAGGAAAGGAGAAGTTTGAGGAAGATCTAGAAAGCCATATGGGAAATGAGTGTCAGGTAGATATTAACACAAAAGTAGGGTTTAAAGAGGGTTAGGAAAAGAAGGATGGAGAGAGAGAGAAAAACTAGGAGGGTAGAAGGACTGTTATAGTTATGTGCAATAAATAAAATGAAAGTGGCAAACAGCTGGTGTAAGAAGGAAAGAGAACGTCATAAGATCACTAAATTAAGTTGGGATTGGGAGCAACAGTCGGTGATAGACTACTTTATCATGAATTGAGGAATAAAACATCAAGGTAATACCAAGTATGTCGTTGTTGGTGACAGACATAAAGGGAAGGGAATATAGGAGAAAGGTGTTAAGACAAGAAAGAAGAATAAATGTGTGGAGGTTAGGAAATGAAGAAGCAAGAGAGCTGTACCTAAGAAAGGCAAGAATGGTAATGCCCAAGGAAGCATTGCAAAGTGTAGAGGTTGAATGGGAAAGGTTAAAGAACACACTGTAGGGAGCTCCAGAGAAGGTATGTGGGAGGACAAGTAATAAGGGTAAGTGGAAGGAGACACCTTGGTGGAATGTCAGGGTAAAGGAAGCAGTATAAGAGAAGAATAAAGCATTCAGAAGGAGTTTTAAGAATAGGAATGAGGAAACAGAGTAAGAATATAGGGAGAAGAAGAAAAGGACGAAGCGAGTTGTACGAGAAGCCAGGAAGGATTGGATAAAAAAAAATCGACAGAAATGTTGGAACAGGATGTGAAAAGAAGTAAGAAGGTCTTATATAGCCAATTAAGAAACAGGAGCATAGAGAAAAGACAAAAAGTTAGAATAATGGATGAGGAAGGAAGAGAGAATGAAGACAAGAGAGGAAGAAAACAATTTATGGAGGAGCTATTTTGAGAAGATGTTCAACCTTGAAGAGCAAAAGGATGAAAATGAAACAGAGGAGCAGGAAAAAATAGCAGAAGAGACATGGAAAGAGGTCGATGATGCATTAAAGAGGTTGAAACAAGGAAAAGCACCAGGTGTGGATGAACTTACTGTGGAAATTATAAGAGCAGCAGATGAAGTAGGTATACAATAGCTATACAGGGTGCTGAGAGTGATTTGGAAGAGGAAGGTATCAAGAAGCTGGAAAAGGGGAGCTATAAAACCTATTTTCAAGAAAGAAGACAAAGAGAGATGTACAAATTATAAGGAAATAATGCTTATGAGCCATTGTAGAAAAATATATTAGAAGATACTGGAAAAGAGAATAAGAAATAAAATTAAAGGAAGGTGGAGATAGGAAAAGCACAAATTTAGGGAACAAAGGTCTACAGTAGATTTAGGCTGCAATTACATTGACTAGTGAATTGTGACATTTCTCTCGTGAGTGCTGCCCAGGTCTGTTTACACTGGCAGCAATAAATTGCTGTGAGATCTGTTGGGCGAATTTGTTGGCGAATGACTTACGAGAGTTCTCACAAAGCTGTTTACACTAGAGAGGAGAATATTGCCCACACAAGGTTTGTTTTGGTCATTTTGGAATAATGCCTCCCGTCCGATGTCTCAAATATGCTGCTGCATTATTAATCCTAAACCAATCTATTCAATTATTAGAAACACACGAAAGGAAAGGCGATGCTGGGTTAAGGAGTGGATCCAGTACCTTTTTTTTCCAGCTTATTTTTCTTTGATTCTTGATTAAATTGACTGCATATATAGTGAAGCTTTCTAGATATTTCCAATGGGTGTGTGGAAAGCTTGTTTGTTATGGCTTGTAAGTTGTAAGGCATCTTGTTTTTTTTTAACCTGTCTCTGTATTGTAAACTTCGCACAAAACTTAATTTTCCTCATAAAGAGCAATTAGCAATTTTATTTCACTATCATTCCCCTTTTTGAAGGCGGACATCATCGAGAGATACAATTAACTCGCACACATCTCACAGAAAAGATTGAAATGATTTGGATATCCAGTGAGAGCTTGCGGAAGTGGCGAGGAGTGTGTTTAGCCAGGGAAGTGTGGGTCTCGCGGAGCAACTTGCGCGTGTCATCAGAAATCTACTCACAGGCAGTACTGTCTGATAGCACCTCGCGCGAGATTACTTGCCAGTCGATCTGCACCTTTAATCTTTGCCATACAACAGCTGATGGAAAGATGGTATGAATAGGGGAAAGACTTGGTCATTAATAATGATATTAATGGATGTGGAGAAGGCATTTGATAGCATGGATAGAAATAAAGTTTGGAAAATGATAAAGGAGGCCGAAGTGGAAAGAGGAGTGGTAATGAGCATGAAAAGCATGTATGAGAATAACAGAAGTTGTGTTAAGATGAGGAGTAGGAGGACAGGATGTTCCAATTAAAAAATGGAGTGAAGTAAAGGAGCGCCCTCTCACCATTACTGTTTGTATTGGTAATGGAAATGGATAAAGTAGCAGGAAAACTCGGGGAGGAAGGAATGAAAACCATGAAGTTTGCTGATGAAATATATTGATAAACCATTTAGAAAAAGCTACCCTCAGTAAACCCAACCAGGATTTGAACCACAAACTCTCCGTTTTCAGCAGAAATGTCAATTAAAATCATCTCACTTATTATATCTTGTATTAGCTCTAGTCTGCAATTTAGCAAAATTATGTTAATCAAGGATTTTTGTTCACACAACATGAGAGATCTATAACGGCACACTAAACAAACACATTTATCAGCTCCTCTCCTTCCATTTTGAAACTTAAATTGAAACTAAATATTATCTTTTAAATAATTTGAGCACACATACTACAAAAAAACACTGTCTTCATTGTCAAAGCTAAAAGTAAATAATCATTTTTAGAAAGGTCCAAGGTTCTCAAACGGGAAAACAACAAGATTTACTATGGTTCTAAAAAAATATTAGCCCTTTGGTTTGAGTTGTATTCTTTGTATGTGAAATAATTATCACTCAAGTCCTATATGTGTGAATGTTTTCAAGTCTGATGGTAGGCAGTTACATGCCTGAATATCTCTCGTAGATCTCTTGAGTACTAACACCTGGCTACCCCCACCCTATTCCACCTTCCACCACAACTTCCCAAATCCATCTTCATGGCACACCCCTTGACAAGAGTTAAAATTGCAACATTGCCAAGTATAAAAACTGTTCACAATACATTGAATATAAATTAAATAAACTAACATTTAGGTGACCTGGTGGTCTAGGGGTAAGGTGTCGGACTTTTGTTCTGGGGGTTCAGGTTTCAGTCCTCGGTCCCAGCACAGATTTATCTGATTGTCAAATCCTTTCTTCACCTCTGACAAGGCATGTATTAAGGTGCGGCCGAAGGAAGCACGAGTATTTTTTTACAGTTTTTACAGAATTGAAATTTTTTTGACAAAATAAATCAAATATTTCTCCAGTAGCAACATAGAGTTTAGTTTCCTGCACATGTTAATATCAACAGATCTTGAATATCTGTCAAGGGTGTCTTGGAATTTTGTCAAAACTTTGTCTCTTTATTTAAAAGTTTTGACAAAATTCCAGGACACCCTTGACAGATATTCAAGATTGGTAATAATAATGATAATGATAATACTAACAACAACAATAACAATAACTACAATAAAAATAATTATTATAGTAATAATAAAAATAAACTAACATTTAGAAGTTTAGGTTATTTAGCTCTTCCCTAAATCATTATGGTTCCTCCTTTATTGTTCTAAAACAATTCATATTTTGCCACAACCTGGTTTGCGATATCCTTAGCTCTTTAAAATATTTCTCATGTATCCTCATTGAACAATCTTTATTTTATCTTCCCATTTGCTAACCCCATCACAAATTTGTCCAGGATATTAGATTACAGATTTGTCCCAAATGCTGGCGTGATAAAATAAACATTGTTCCTTAACTACCTCAGGTGAATAATCAGATGACAGTAACATATTAATCTCCTTATATGTCATAGAAAAGTGTGCTGACACCCGCCTTTTTCTAAATAAAGAACAAATCAACATTAACAGATCACCAACAAATTCACGATTTGAACTAGTCCTTTCACATTTCAAGAAATCCCAGGAACTATGCTCTATGACACAGCGATCATTTATAAGGAGGCCAAGAATACTCTCGAAAGATCCAGAAGTCAATGCCAAAAAGTGCTTCGTGATTGGGAACCTGTGGTGTGTTGAAGGCTTGAGAAGCAAGGGTCTAACTTCTTTAAAAAAAAAATTATAGGATGTTGTAAAGAGTCAATTTACACTTAGACTTATTTATAAATTAATTGTTCCACATATCACTTTCCAAAATAATAAGACACAGACACGTCAATGATTTAATATAGGTGTTCTTCTCATTCTTTCTCTCTCTTTTCCTTTCCTTACTTTTTGATTTGGATCATTAGCCCCCTGGTCCCTCCCTTCCCACGTGGGTGCGCCACTGAAAATAATACATTGCCTCATGCCCTTTCCCAATGTTGCCAAATCAACACTTAAAAAAAAAACAAATAATATTCTTCATAAAATTCTCTTAATGCACAAAATAAAATAATAATTCTAATTACTCTGTGAAATAACTAAGCAAGGTTAAACTGCTTAATTGATTTGTGATTTGTAAATTTGAGTAATGGCTGTACATTTTAAATGTGCTTATATATTTATTTTATTCCTAAGTTCATTAAAATTTTGGACCATTTCTTGGACATGTTACAAAGACATATTATGTATGGAATAAAATAATAACATATCTGTACAGAAAAATTGTATTTGTGTTTAATTTTAATGCTTTATAGAACTTCTGCTTTAGCACCTCTTAGTTTTAGCAAAGTTTAATTTTTAAATAAAATTAATTTTTCTATTTGAGATAGTACTATAGTATACAACACTCATTTCTTTATTTCTATGACTATAAACTGAGTTTAGATTTTATTTATTTATTTTAAACTTATCTAATATAATTCTAATAATATTCATGATTTTTTGGTAACGCTAATTTAAGATTTAATATTGAATATGATCTTACAAATACAATAATTATTAACATATCACCTGTTGAATGATTGCTAACATTTGGTGTCTTATTTTTAAAGGTGATTTTGTATGTGGTTTTTTGTTGGTGCGTAGCCGGTGGACTTCTTCACAGATATGTATCTGCAGCCCCTGTACAATGGGCCTTATCCTTCCTTCTCTCACCATTCCCTCCCCTCCAGCCCTTACGAGGTGTTGGTGGAACACTGTCACCTGAACAACAACAATTCTTCCCTGTCCGTGTTCACGGAGCAGAACTTTGGTTTCATCTGACCCGCTTCTTTCTACTCTCTCTCGTCACAGGTAGAGCAATGCTTCAGTGTTTGGAGGTCCTGCATACCATTACTAACCTTTAGTTCCGCTTGCTCTAATTAACAACTTGCTTTGTATGACTGGTTTTGTTGTTTTTCTATACTGACAGTATCCACATATGACTGGTAACAACTAGCAGTATCAAGGAGCATTTTTAAAATTACTCACTAACTTCTTGTTTTCTTAAATTAGTGTTACAAACATGACTCTATTTCATATTTCAGCCTGGTAGTGTATTTGGGAGTTAAGGAGTGTATTAAGGAGTTAATTTTCATATCAGGCCCCCCCCCCCCCCC
>CABFVZ010001508.1:29490-128026 GCA_902151445.1 Timema monikensis | reverse complement strand
TTTTTTTTAGATTTAATTACTGATGTTGTCACGCATAAAAAGGAAAGCTGGAGTTATTTCGACGAACGTCGCAGTCGCAGTTATGAAACACCACATGAGTCGACTTGGATAGCACCCTGGACTCTCAAGATAGAGTCAGGCACACTATCCGTATATACAATGCAGTAGTCTCACCTTGTAGGTCGGACCGCCTCTGTCGACGCCTAATCTTAGATGCAGGCCGCCCCCAACACCCCCGTTCCCCATACATTTTCTTTGGAAATAACAAAAGATAATTTTATGTTATGCACACATTATTCTGATGTATCTAATATTAAATTAATTAATCCAGTTTGACCGTTCTCTGAACATTATCCTCTTATCATTATCTTCCTATAATTAGCCCCTTTTGACCATTGTTTACACTTCCCTTTCATTGGTTTGAACTGCACTATAATATAGCTAGCCCCATTTTGAGTTTGCTGTTAGCATATTACCACAGAAAACCTCTTTAAACAGCCATTGTTTATAAATATTTGGCGCGATCTTCAGGCTCCCCTTATTTCTATAGCCCTCCCAGTGATATATTTTCGATTGAATCACTTTCCTAACTACTTTTAACATTATATTTCTATGGCATTCCAAACAACATAAATTGCCCTTCATACTACTCCAATTCAATCTAAATTGACAGTTTTCTTTATAAGGCATTTCTCAAGGTATTCAATCAACTCTTTATTACTCTGATTCAATCTATAATTAAATTTGTCAAACTATTTCATCATCCATCTGAAAGACTTATGTTGGCTACACAACATTCACCATATATTGATTATCTGTGAACTGGTATATGTTCCTTAAGTATCTTCCTAATCTAGTCTCCCTAAGGGAGATTTTGAAAGAGATATGACCTTATTTTTATTGTGGGATATTTTGTGTAAGCTAAACTGGTTTTAAGAATAAAAACCACTCATTATTCTCACAATATTACTCTAAAAACTACTATAGTCTACTAAATATTATTATTTGTTATTAAGAGATCCAATAGCCATCTTTAGATGATCAAAAATATGCTATTTTGAACTGACATACAGAATTGGAGTTACTGGATTTTGAATTGATGGGTTGTCTTAAAAATAGAAAATATATTAAATATTAAATTTGTAGAGAACTACATTTGTGTTTAAAAAAAATCATTATAGGATTTTTTTTAGCTAAGAGTTGAATTTCTATACAAAATTCTATAAATAAAATATTTTTCTAAGTAAAATTGTAAACAGTAGCTTAATTTTTTGTAGAATAGAAAACTTAATGTAAAAATTCTTCATTTTTGTCACAATATAATCGTTATGATAACCATTTGAAACACTTAATTTTACTTCTTTTACCCATGGTCTTTGGTGGAGGGAAATACATTTCCTTGACTGTGGTTGGAATTTTAAGAAGAAAACTAACATTCCAGTTGGGTTTTTTTACTGTTAATTTCAGGAATCAATGACAAAGAACGAGAATGTCTAATATGGATAGAAAAAATTTGTACATTTTTGATATAATTAACTCACATTTAAATCAACTAGATGGACCATTTATTAATACCCTTTTAAAATACCATTTTGACAATTTCATAAAATATTCAAATTTATTTAATCAAACACATTGAAAAATGCTGCAAATTTTTTATATATATATATAATTTTTGTAGCATTTTTCAATGTGTTTGATTAAACAAATTTGAATATTTTATGAACTCTACTCTGCTAAAAGCTCTGTCCCGCTAGTTCTTGTTAATTTAAAAAAAATTATAACTATATCTTGTATATTATTGGCTTTGAAGCTGTAACTAACAGTTGGTTGTACTAGTTTTGCAAATTGTGTGTTTGCTTATGTATGTTTTTTGTGTGCGTGTTTGTGGTATTGTTTTTTGTGTGTGTTTTTGTGGTATTAATTTTTGTGTGGTTTTGATGTATTCTTTGATTCCACACAATACTGCTCCACTTTGCTGGGTATAGGGGAGAGATTAATGTTGAGAGATTCTCCAAGTCAGTCCTGGGATTATTAAACACCAAGTTTCATGTCAACCAGTTTACTTGAACTATCTAGAGCTCAGCATAGCAATAAGCATGTTTTTGCGCTTGGCCTGATATTGATGTTTACAATCAGTGTTTTCGCCGTCCTGGTATTGCGGCTGGTTACGAGTGTTTATTACTGAGACAATACCAGACCTCACTTTGGTAGCATTCCTTAACCAATGGTATCAACCAATGAGTTGAGAATTATGTGTCAATTTCAAAATATCACTCCTCATGTTGGAATAAAGTGTTTATATCTTCATAGTCAATGGATTCGAACAGTTACAGTTGAACCTGACTAATTTGAAGCTGAAGGGACCACTAGAAAAATAAAACATTCCAAAAATTTGAATTAGGTAAGTTTGTATATGGTATATAAAAATAACTTCAAACATCAATTCAGTGAAGTAAAATACAAAAGTGTATACATATCATGTTATTCTTCGATTTTCCATAGCACTCTGTACAGTACAGAATACTTTATTTACAGTTTTAAATAAAAATCTAGGAATTTTTTATTGTGTTTTGGAGTTAATACTCTGAGTTGTATTAAATTATTCTAGATTATTAAGCATCTGGAAAATAGAGGGGCCTACATTATGTTGTCCCTTAACAAACCGTCTCAACTCTTCGATGTGGTTCATGGCCTGTGTAGATGTTGGGATCGGCTTCTTTGGAAGTTCTGTCTGTTCGTCTTCTTAATCTGAAGATTCACTGTCGTTTATTTTGTTCATAATATCTGCCAAAATGTCTACATCTGTCAATTCGCCACAAACTGCCAAGCTCTCATCCAAATTCATAAAATCCTGATAAGGAACACCTGTATTATGTCCAACATCTTTCCAGTTGTCTGCATTTGGTTCGATCTCCTCAACATCTTCATTTTGCTCTTCCCCTTCGTTGTGACAGAAACCTTCTTTTTGAAAACACTTGGGGATAGTGTTTTCTGTCACTTGGTCCCACGCTCTGTTAGACATTCGGGCAGCTTGGAGAATGTCAATTTAATCTTGCCATTATTATTATTATTATTATTGCAAACACCCGAGAGAATGCTATGGACCACAAGGGACCGATAAAAGTGCTTAGGATTTTTAATTACTCCCTGATCCTTAGGCTGGACTACTGACATCATATTTGGGTGGAAAACACACCCCTTAACATTGTCTTTTGGAGGAATGGTGTTGCAGCTGTCAATAAACATTATGATTGTTCGGTTTTGTGTGGATTTTTTTTTTGTCAAGTCTAACAGCCATCTTTCAAAAATTTGGCTTGTCATCTGACTTCCCAATCATTATGCATACCTTGCTATGCATGCCGCCGCTGCAACATTCACCTTTGAAAGCCATTGATTTGTCTGGAGTACATTTCTAGAATAAGAAAATATCATAAATGTTAAAAATCCCTTGACATTTCTTTCTTCAATCTTTTGCAACAAATAAATTATGCTTCCCACACATTTGCTATTTGTAGTGTACTGAGTTCCTCTCCATTGCAAGTATTGTTCATATTTCTAAGCTAATCTAAAAGGTAACTTATGGTTTCGACAATGAAAAAAAATGGGAAAGGAATCCAGTAACAATTTATTGTCCTTAGTGGACATGTTTGTTATCTTGTTCAACCCTAACCAAACTTCCCTTTTTTACAGAAGAAAACTATATAAAGTCCGTTCAGCTTAGAAATTGTTTTCTGAAAGGCCTTTTTCCCTACCCGAAATCTATTATATAGTAGGATATTGGCAGGAAAAAAAACCTTTCAGAGAGTAATTCCTACCATGAATGGAGTATTTTACTTAAACAATTGATTTGAAATGAATAAAATCACCCATAACATGTATATCTTTTAGCTCAAACCAAACTGGGAGATTTCACATAGACTGAAAGGTAGCGCAACAAACAAAGACTAAATTATGAAAGGGAAGATTTGGAGACTTGCACCAACACGTGGTTAACCAAAGGGATCTTTGAAATCATAATAAAAAAAATTACAAATATCCCCCCTCTCCGCAATTACAGTTAAATTAATTACATTAGAAAAAATACCTACATAGAGATTCAATTATTAAGAAAAGATTATAAAAAAATTTAGTTCCATTAATTTTTGTCTAGATCGCCACGTACTGAGAAAGTAATACAGAAACCATTTTTAGTTCAATCTCTGCCAGACAGGCTTCGCTACTTACCACTACCAGAAGATTCAAGGTCAATCAAACATACGGTCAGTCTACACTTGTGACAAACAATACAGTAGGTCTACTTATACACTTTCCCCACAAACAGTTTTGAAGGAAATGTCATTCATTTCTTTAAATTCATCAAACCAACTAATGCTTGCCTTAAAATCGACTGACCAGCCACAGTGTGAGTGACTCAGTGGTTGAGAGGCGTGACGTGACAGAGAACATCGGCGGGAAGCGGTATCTGCTGTGTCATGTGACTGTATCAATTGATGCTCAGCCAGTACACAATCGTAACACAAAACTTTATTGCCCCTTCACTTAAAAAGCCTTCTATTCATGCAGCAACGTTTTGCCTACATGAGATTCCATGCTGTTTTTTGTCATCTTCGTGGCAATTTTACTTACAATCAAGCAAAGTAAGTTTGAATTACAAGTGTCTTTTAACATTGTTTTAAAAGAAGAATCAAGGAAGCAAGGAAACGTTTGAATTAAACACGAATTTGAATTATATAAGTTCAAATTATACAGGTATGACTCTATATGTAAATTCAAATGGACATCACTTACTGGCTAGAAATATATGACCTTATATAGGTACTTACAAATTAAAATTGGTTAGTTGTGGATAAATTAAATAGAGTATTATGTTATCTAGGCCTATTTATTGTCATTAGAAGTCTAGTCTATTGTGAGAGTGACACCTTAGACCACGCGGTCACCAAAGCCGGTATAAAACTATTTGTTTCGAATTGAAAAAATGGACTTCACACAGCCCTAGTTGTGACCATTATATTTATAATCTATAAATTTAATGTTGATTGGCCTCCCTTATGTGCACACCACTTTTTCCAGCTAAATTGTTCATTTTAGAGCAGCAGTTCCCAAACTTTTTGAGTAGTGAATAATTTTCACTAGATAAATTTGTCACAGAGCACTTGTCATCCTTATTTTCATTTTTGGCTGTTTTTACTTGACTACAGTTTCAAGTTGTTAATCGATATTTAATCGTATATCAAAAGTACAAATTATTTTTTAAATTTTGAATAGCTTGAATTTTGACCTAATCTTCATTTGTCCCATTGGAAGTAATTGAAAATTGGAACTAAAATATAGTTTTTTCAAAAATATCAATTTTGCACATACATGTTTTTGGCATAAGGGTGAATATATTTAAAAATTTAATCTAGCACTTATACATGGGTACTAAACCGAATGACAGTAAGTGATGATGGTTGGTATTGTTAAGCATTTCTAAGCATAATTTTAAACATAAAGTTTTATTTCATTTGAAATGTTATTTTCACTAATTTCAGAGAAATAAGGAACTTACTTAACTACATAAACAAAAAACAACAAGAAACATAAGATAAGGCAACAAATTTAAGAATAAATTCAAAATGAGTATTGTAAATCTACATTATTTTACTCACATATATTTGCTATTTAAAATATTTTTTACAATTTTAAAAACAAAAATATATCTTGGTATAAAAAAAATTATGACGCATAGCCCGTGAACTTAGATTCTAATGAGAGGGATGGGATTTTTTATTTACACAATGTGGCTATACCTGGTTGGATTTGGGACAGCTGAAACCAAATATTTGGCTCTGCATCGAGGCCGGGTCTGTATTTTCTTTTTATAGCCACTCAGGCAGAGAATCCTGATAATCCTAAGTAAGTTATTGCAAAGGGTAGAAGGATCATTTTCACTGTATCTGACAAAACTTGAAATTTGTCTCTTAGATGACACCAAAATTCTGATAGTGATTTCTTAGTTGAAAAATTCACTTTTATCATAGTATATGATGTCAATTAAATCAACCACTCATACTGCTGGATTGTCAGACTTCCCACACATTGGAGTATGAATTTACAACCCAAAATGTTTTATTTTATATTTTCATGGAGTTCATCCAGAAAATAACAGTTTAAACTATCAAGCAAACTTAGCAGGTTAGTGTGAAACTTATTTAAGATATATCCAGGTATGTCAGAATATATAACAATTTAAACTATCAAGCAAACTTATCAGGTTAAGATGAAACTCATTTAAGATATGTCAGAATATAGTTCTTCTCTAGATTCTAAAAATATAAGAATGTCTGCTAAATATGCCAATTTCTAAAGCAAATGCTCACTACACAACGTGTTTCCCAAAGTGAAGTCATTGTTTCTCAGGAAGGTTCTGACTTCAGCCCTAATTTCGAAGAGCCGAGTCGAAAGTTTTGGTCAGAGGAAACCACCTTACTTCTGTGTGAGGAAGTAAAGACATATTTATTTAGACTCCTCAAGTCATCACACAACATTTTGAATAGCCTTGTATTCTTGGGCTGTGATTTGATAAAATTAATTATTATCAAGCTTTTTCCCAAAACTTCTTTTAGGGAGGGTGGCATTTTTTCACAACAAGAATATGGTGGTAGAGGATGCAGTGGCTACTGCTACACTCCTTGGTTTTATTCTTGAGATAGCACCAGAAGTATTTTCAGTTAAGGCCTTCGCACAATCACTCTGAAAATTTTAGCACCATTTGTGTTAGTTGGTAACGGCTTGCAGAGAAGCAAATTCTCTTTAAAATACTCCAAATATTGGTAGCAGACAGATACTATTAAAATAGTCAACCCGGTCACATCTGTTGATTAATTCATTTGGAGTGAAAATTTAGTGCATTTTATTCATGAAAGTAAAGTAGATTTCATGTCCTTCGCAAAGTCCTTGATTTGTCGCGAGATTGTATTATTTGACAAAGGAATCGTGTCTTTTAGTTTCGTGGCTTTTCCCGCCAGCATACACTATGTCCTTTACACAAGGTGTGAGAAGGTTTTCAGCAAGGGTATGGACTTCGCCAGCTTGAGCAACTTGGTAACCTACTAAGTAAGACATCATCAGAGCACTTTTGTTAACTGTTTTTGAGTGATAGGTTATAATTTTCATGGCTTGTATAAGTTCACCACACTTCCTTCTTATGTAGTTAGTATATTTGACCTTGCATTCTGGATGGACCCCTTCAAAATGAGAGCGCATTTTTTCTGGTAAAATTGCATTATTATTCTTTAACACTTGCCACAAATTATGCACTGTGGTTTGTTGTTACTAGTCTCAACGAATCCAATATCCAAATTGAAAGCGTGGTGCTTCCTTTTACTATTTGTTTTCCTGTGGCACTGGTCACTGAAGAATTAGTAGTAGGCAGTTGGTTCTACACCTAAGGGGGATTCTGTCACTGATTCGTACAAAAACACTTCATCCTGTCCAGCAATTCTAGCACCGGTAATAGCTCCATCTTCTTCCATACTACAAGTGAAAAATAATATTCATATCAGCTGGGAATAATAATAATAATAATAATAAGATTCAGGTAAATAAGAAAAAAATGCATAGAGGAACTCTGATTTTCAAGTTAACATTGAATAAAGTATAGTAATGTATGTTTTTCTCGCATTTACTCTAACATTATTATTAACTGTTAGTGACTATCTTATTTTATTTCTTGATCATGTCACATTGGATGCCGCTTAAAGGTTATTAGTTATTAACATTTCATCATCATCAACTGTTTTCAGTCTGTGATCGGGTCAGTTTAGTGAAATGCTTCCATATTCCTTTATGCTTGCACACTTTCTGTTATCTGCTCCCCCCATTTCTTTCTTGGCCTCCATTGCAATCGTTTTTCGACATACTCCATTTTAATCATTTTCTTTGGCATCTTCTCTTTCTCAATCCTTATTACATGACCATACCCATCTCAGCACTACTTCCTCCGCTATTTTATGTACTTCCTGTACACCTACTCTTTCCTGGATAACTTAATTCCTAATCCTTTTTCTCTTCGTGACAGCTAACATGCTCCCACTGCTCTGTACTTTTCTCAGCTCTACTCCATCCAACTTTATATCTTGACTAGGCCTTACCTTATTTCTTGTCATTACCATCACTTCACTCTTTGCCATACTAAATTTCATTTCACACTTTTTCACCTCGTTCTATTCCTGTAGCTGTTCCTGTACTTCCTCTTCCTTCTTCCCCTACACCATCAAGTCATCAGCAAACATCATGGTTTCCTTCCCGAGTTTTCCTGCCACTATATGTATGAGCATTTCCATTGCCATTACAATTAGTATTTAATTTTGTTTATTCGAAACTACTTCGTCCTCTCCTCCATTGATTTCCAAACTTTTTTTTATCCACGCTATCAAATGCCTTCCTCAAATCTAAAATACCACTACCAAGTTTTTCCCTAATTCATACCTTCTTTTCATCAGCTGTCATATGGTAAATATCAAGTCTCTTGTAGACCAATTAATGGACCAAAACTCGAAAACTATTTATCTGAGCTGAAATCGGTTTTTGTTAAATTTGCAACAAAATGTACAATATGCCATGTACAATAAAATAAAGTTTTTCAATTTGCATATATGTTTATACACCCCATCTCTTATAGGTCCTGAATTACTAGCGTCCAAAGATGCTACATGTTTACATGACACATGCTTTCATACTAGCCCTCACAGATAAACTTTACTGAAAGTTATAGAATGAAAAAAAAAGTACATCCAACATAATATTTGGACTTATCTGTTAGCTGTTAAAGGAATCCAATACTTGAGGTATTGTGACAGAGGTTTTGACAGTTTTTCTTAATGATCCAGACTTCAACCAGCAATGCATTGAAAGAAAATCAATGATATTTTCTAAATAACCACATAGGTGCTCCAAAAAACTGCATTAGGCAGGTGTTTCATCAAGACAGATGATTCAAAATTGTATACTAACATAATTGTGTACAAAAAAAACTTAAATTGAAGAGCACAAATAAATAAATAAATAGCACTGCACTGTCACTTGATTTTTTCAACTCTCGACTCAGATGAAGACTAAACTGCAACTGACGGAAGGTGAGAAGAAACACAAGGTTTTAACACACAATAGAAACTTCCTAAACAATCCTGGAAAGGTATTGAAGCTAGCAATTGTATCTGAAAGTATAGCAAAGTTCTCACAGGGACGGGATTAGCTGACGCTGTCGAGTCTGTCTGGTTTCGCCACGTGCAGTTTATCTGCTTTGCGGGTATTCTATATTTGGTTCCAGGTGGAAAAAGCTTACCAAAGTGACACATTATTCACTTCAGATTTATAATACTTGCTATCTACACTGCTTCACAACAAGCTGCAAATCCTAAATAATTTCTACCCAATACTTACACAGTTCATAGTCCCACACATACAATTTTGAGATCTTGTCACATTTATTTTATTAATTTTCTTTCCAATCTCTTCATGGAGCACATTTTGATAAACACTACTTTAGATAATCCCCACTTAGACCCCATATACATTTAAAAAAACTATATTTCATTTATTGGCCCAAGTATTATTTTTTTAATTGATTATTTTAAATTGCTTTGCCGTGTCCTACAAGCTTCCTAAAATAATATTTTTTCTGAAATGATAACAATTGATAAATGAGGAAATTAGTAATAAAATATTAATGTTGTGAATATGATTACCTTATTATATTTTATAATGGTAAGTTTGGACATGATAGACCCTGCAATAATGCTACGAGTGTTAAAGCAGCATTGCAATGCATTTCGCACAACTCAGCCATTGTCCATATCATTGTATATGTATCATAATTTGTATGGCAACAGACTGACAATCATCTCCCTGCACATCATTTTTGTCTTTTTAAATTGTGTACTAAAACATGTCGGTAAATAAGTGAACAATTTAATATGCTAAAATTATGCAAAACAATTATTTTTGTTTAAATTGTATTAGAATTAACCTAATTTATTTTATAAGTGCTCATTTTGCATTTGTAATCATTAATTTTCACAGTCCCTTCCCAATTTTTTTTTTTCAGTAATGCCCATAATAAATGCTCAATTAAGGTTTTTATACTATAGATAATTAAAATATATGTGGGTGGTAGAGACTAAAGTAAAAGTGATAAAACAAAAAATAGAACAAACAAAAAATTACATTCAAAATTATAAAAGAAACCAGCATCTCCATTTCACTCAAAATTAACTTTCTAGGCAGTATGATGTAATTGTGCTATACTTGACACTAATAGAGTGAATGAGGGATAGGGGTGTAAAGAAACATATATAGGAAAAAAGTGATGATTGATAGGCCTCATAGATTAATACAAACACACAACACTATCAAGGTCATTTTCTAATTATATTCCTAGGAGAATGCTGATGCATTTTCTTAAAACTAGATTTATCTTTAAGTGTCTTTCAATGAATCCAAGTTGTGGATAGCTGAACCTGACAGTGTGCCATGGAGTTATAGGAACACACTTGTCTACTCAATAATTTGCTTGCTAAAATCTCAATCTTGAGAGAGTCTCATTCATTATTTCTTTTTATAGCTTTCTCTCTTTGTATACATCTGGGATGCTCTCTTTTACTTGCTTTTTTTTAGCTTTATCTTTCTCATATGTGTTTTTCACTTTCTCATTTTCTCTTTCTTAAGCAAGCATGCATGCTCATTCTCTCTTGTACTTTTTGTGTTTCGCTCTCCTCTCTAGACTTGCTCTGCTCTTGCTCTCGTGCGGTTTATCTTATGTACTCTATTTCACTCACTTCTATGCTCTTCTCTCTTAAATCTCTTTTCTGTCTTTCATTTTGCCATTTACCTTACTAACCATAAAATGGCTAGTTTTCGCTCATATCCAACCTTTGAGGTACCTGTAGTTTTATTGAAGGTTAACTTGTCTTTGATTGTTCCACTTTTTTTTATATCCCTATACTGTTGGCTTTTCTATCTTTTCCAAACCATTCATCCACTGTAAGAGCTCTAATGAAAAAAATTACAAATGTTCAAAACAATCTTAACACTATTAATTACCTATATTTATAATTTTTAATTTACTTGTCATTTTTCACTAGAAAATTAATTACATCCCCTTAATGTTCACTATAAGATAGTAAATTTTGTGTCAATCTCAATTTTGAAGAATTTCATTACTTTGCTATTGATTTTTTTTAAAATCTTAAATCTTACTTCTAGAAACAATCGTTAATGCTTGATTGGCTGTAGCAATAGTTGTCATAATATACTAGCTATGTGTTCATAACTACAATGAATAGAAAAATCCACCACAGTTTGAATTGGTCTTTAACAAAATATTATTGATTAGAATCGTGGTTTCAGTTTGTTCCTGCAACTGAACAAATTTCAGCTATTGGAACATTGTAATACTGTAACTATATCCTTGTGTACTGTATATCCTGTTGTTGTCATTGTGAGTAGCCTGCTGTATGTTGTGGCTTGTCTATATCCCACCTCCAGCCTGACGAGGCCCTCTCGGATGACTTCTTGTTCCCAATGACGTCGCGCCTCTCCTATGCCTCCTCACCTGAGTCGGATCTGGACCTGTCTCCAGAGCCTCGGGCACCTCTCCCCCCTTCTCGACTGGTGAAAAGCTCTAGTGATCCCAGTATAGCCACCCAGGAGGACACCAGCCCGGGGTACACTGCTCCCCCACCATACTCGCCGAACAATCATCCCTACAAACAGGTAAATAGTCAGAAAAATATGTTTCTAGATGTTCTCCATATATTATTAAACAAACATGTTTTAGAGCTAATATGCAATAATCTAGTATTTATTATGTTGACTTTTTTTTTTTTTTTTAACTTTTTAAGACTTGTTCAAGTATTGTTCTAAAATATTTATTTTTATTGTATATTAGTACTATGCTCATTGTTTGTTAGAGGCAACATATATTAATATTATATATGTATGAAAATCTGACTTGCTAATTTGTTAAAGCAGAACATATTAGAACACGAGAAAACATTTCTAGGTTATTTTAGTTTCACTAAAGTCATCAAGCTTGTTAAACGATGTTCATGTTATTATATTGATTCAGATAAAGTTGATAGATGTTTTACCCTGTCAGATATAACCAACCTTAATATGATTTACTCTTAGTACTAATGCCAGTCTTTTAACACCACTCATATAATACTTCAAATTTAATAACATGAAACCCGTCTCGGTGGTGTAGTTAGCTGATACGATAGTTTCTAGATTAATAATCTAGACTGCCGAGGACAGGAATCTTTGAGGTTTGAATCTCGGTTGGGTGAACCAGGGACTTTTTTCCTAAATGGTTTTCCATTCTCTCTCCACATAAATGCAGGTTCACTTCCTCTAAGTTCAACCTCTCCAATTCCTAACCCATTAGTGAAATTATTAATACTGGAGTGTATAACTCAAATGGGTAGTAAGACGCAGTGCTAAATAAAAATAAAATAAAAAAATAATTGTAAGAGACTTTTCTAGATGTATGATAAGTGTGAAGATGTATTTTATGCATAATTTGATATTTAAAAGTCACTTTTTTCATTATTTCGTGTTAAAAATGTGTTTTCCTGCCCTAAATCCATTCAGGGATAAAAAAAATATTACAATCATTTATTATATGTAGTATGGTTATATTATTTAATGGGCTCAAGTGTTAGTTTTGTTGACTAGGTATTACCACAAGAATGGAAGGAAGGTATTATAGCCATTTAAAATAGGGGGATAAAACCATGTGTAATAACAAGTTATCTTACTACCAACAAGCTATAAAATCTTATTTAACAAAATTTAAATGAGATTAATGCCAGAAGAAATAGTTGTGGATCATCAGTGTGGATTTCAACAAATTAGATTAACACTGGATCAGATTTTAATTAATTGGCAAATATTAGAAAAAAGTGGGAAGAATGCATGACAGTTCATCAATTATACATAGATTTTATAAAGGCCTACTATTCATTAAAAAGAAATAAATTAAGAAATTTGAGCGAAATTTGGGATACCCAATAAACATGTCAAGCTAATTAAGATATGTTTGACTGATACACATGGCAGGATACAGGTTGGATGTATCTTTTTAGAAATGTTCAAAATACATTTGGGAAGGGTTGATATTAACCTGTACTCATAAGACATTGTCAGGATAATCAACATTGAATACAAAATTAACATTGATAAACATTCCTTAACTGTAACTTTTTAATATTTTTTCCTCGAAAAATGCGAGGAATAGCTTTTCCCACCCAAGGTTTGAGAACATCCAATTTCTCAAATCCTGCACAGGCCTAACTAAAGTTGTTATATTCTTTATGGGGAAATGTATTAGTAGATCAAGCACTTTATTCCATCTATTTAGGACATGGTGCCCCAGTTGACCACACCTTCAGCTCCGCCACTTAAGATGGATAAGAAGATTATAATTTAAATAAAATGTACCTACATTTGACTAGAGGGCAAGTGGGAAATCAGCTAGAATAAACTACCCTCAATACCCTCATTGCTGACAAACCAGACCAGACAAGCTTGACAATTTGGACCACTAATGTGGGCTGTGTGCGCTCTTAGTGATGGGGGTGCCAAACCCCTTACACCATCAAGACACACTAAAGCTAGTTTTTGGATTTGATAATTGTAGGTAAGGATGGCAATGTAGTAGGACTCGATTTTGACTTTTGTCTCACTAAACTTGTGCAAGAGCATCCCAGTTTTGACATGTTTGGGATCTCTTGAAGACAATAGAGGCATCGCTGATCTTTGTGCTCATATTGACTTTAATCTGGCATTTCTATTTGTGACCCTTTGTTTGCATCCTGACATGGTACAAGTGCATCTTCAGTTACATAAGAATTGTTTATCTCTCACTAATACCTCATAGTAGAAAAGTAGATGGCTTATTATAAAAACCTGAGGATTCACTCCCACTCCAGCTCTTAATATTGTTCATGTAATTAAACAGTTTGACTAGTTAGAACTATTTTAATGTTCATTGTTACTATCTACTCACCTTAATGTGTGGTCTTTATTGTGGCAGAACTTTGATAGCCACAATGGTGTGTTACTGCCGCCCGATCACCACCACAGCCACTCCCATCAAGTGGCACACAGCAAGCGCCGCTCACACGGGGACAGCAAGTATGGCTTTTCCCCCTCTTCATCCCACGACTACCCCTCTTTCCCCCACATGGTGAATGGAGGTATGCCATGTTCCCCTCTAGCTCACTCACCCCCTCTGCAGTCTCCCCCAGAGCTACCACCTCGCATCGACCGCACCATCAAGCCCGCCCGATGTGGCACTTTGGGCCGCTCTGCTGCTGAGAGATTGTTTGGGAAGGGAGGGGACGGGCCCTCGGATGACAACAGCATTGACCCTCCCAACTATATAAATGCAGTGCCTCACCATCGCTCCCAAGGCAGCTCCTCCCTGGAGAAGCACAATATGAAGGCTGTGAGTTCAAATTAATTGTTCACTAAATAAGAATCAAAACACCATCTAGAAAATATGGTTCTTCACTAAATTAGAACTAAAACACCAGCTTGAAAATATGGCCCCTTTTTTGTGCCTTGGTTAATTTAAATTATAACAAAAACACATTGCACTTAAACCTGTACTAAGCCTCAAAAATTTTAATCCAAATTTGAATCTTGGTTATAGATGAGTCGAGATGAAGTGAAAATATTTCAAATGAAATTTAAAAAAGAAGTTTTAAAGTTTTCTGCCACTGACAAATGCTATTTGTTTTGTCATGTCTATTACATCATAAACAACAAAGAGAACACTTCTTTTTTTTAAGATTAGTTAAAACAATACAGTTTTTGGTGATTTTATTACCCTTCCAACTATATAATTCTAAACCAGGGGCTGCCAAACCTTTTGGATAGAAGGAACCCATGCCCCAGAAAAAATAAATGCTCTTATAAAATTGCTCATACCAATAACCAAAATTGTGAACACTCAATACTGTCAGTTAAGTTTTACAAGTATAGAAGTATGAAACAAACAGAAAACATTATAGGTTCTCACTGCATATTTGGCAAACGTCCTTTATTCAGATTTGGAAACTAAGCGATCCTAATTTTTGATGCTATGCTATAGTGTCAAAAACAAATAAAGAATCTTCTAAAATTATCTCACGGAACTTGAGATAACTATTGCGCAATACAATTTGAAAAACACTTGTCTATATAATTCCTTTTAACAATTTCTTAAAATTGTTATATGTAGTCAAGGTCTTCATGGTTGTATTCAAAATACTTTTTTGATACTTTTATGAAATTCAAATCTCTCAAATACCCTAGGATTCAAGGATTTGAGTATCTCATCTCTAATATTTGAAAGATTCATATCAAATTCAAAATATTAAATGCAAATAGATCATAGACTCGATGGAAACAAATCCAAAATTCAAATCTAAAATTTGAACATTTAAATATTTATACTTTTTAAATAATTTATTATTGATCTATTAATTAACTTGGCCATATATACTTGTGAATCTCATAATATTTAAAATTGAGTCATTAGTTTGACAAAGTTGGCTATACTTTGTATTGGGCTCAATAAAAAAAAGCATGTATATTTTAGCTTTAATTTGATTTGAATTTTATAAAAATTTTCATTTTCGATTTGGATTCTATTTGAAACATTTTCACTATAAAATATTCAATACCAATTTAATATGAGTTGGTATGCAAGGATTGGGATTTTATTTGAAATTAAAAATCTAGGATTTGCAAATGATTAGTTGCACTTATATTCATTTAACTAATAAAATGATGTGGTAAAAAGCAGTATCATTGTACACATTTTTAACACAAATAGCCTCATTCACTTAAAAATACACACTATAGTAGAGTATTAGCTTATGCATATTATATAATTAATATCAATAAAATTTATAACATTATTAAATCATATACTAGTAGTGTCATAAGTGTAGCATTATTTAAACCCAACAAGTTTATATACATTTAATGTCAATAATTATGTTTAACCTCGTTTTAGATCAACTTTAATAAAATTGTAGGAAATGCAACATTTATATACAGGACTTTCATATAACCTGCACTTAAGTATGTTCAGAGTGTCTAAAAATACTGAAATTTACATTATCATTTATATATACTGGAATATACTTGAGTTTTGAATCAGGGGCTGGAAAAATATTAAGTCTTTTCTAATTGAGTGACATGAAGGCTACAACAGTTTATATCAATATATCCAAATACTAACTGAAAAGAGGAGTGGTGACCTCTTGCCTCACAGAGCCTTAGTCCTTTCATATTAATATGAAATTCTGTTCAAAACCTTTTAATACTATTTTTCTTTGACTTAAATTTTTTAATCATTGATAATTAATTAATGTAAACATGTTATTAAAAAATTATCTATTATCATACATATCTAACTACGTAATCTCCCTATAATTCTTACATTCACTCTTACTGCTTTTTCCTTTGTAAAAAGAAAAGCAGAGAGCATTCTTCCAGTCATAGGAACATTCGATATCCCAGCACATACAATGAACAACTCGCACAATCTTGTCATGGCAACACACTTAAACATTTCACTTGTGATTCCATTTACACCTAAAGCTTTGCCATTCTTTAACAGTCTCTCGGCTTTAAATGCATCAGCTTTATTAATTATTTCATTCATCATGGAATTTTTCCTATTTTCTGCTATGCTTAATGCATTAAGCATTGCTATTACATTTCTCATGGTGATTGTACTCTCGTAAGATATTAAAATAATACTCAACCCTAATGTAGCCTGGGCGTGATATGAAAATAATCCCCAAACCTAGCGTAGCCTGGGCGTGATAGTAAAATAATTGAAGGGGAAATTCCACAAATATTAAACATGCGCTAAACGTTTCACTTCAAGATTGTACAAAAACTGTTAGTATTACCATTTACAAATAAAACCATAAGAACCTGTTTTGTAGACAATGGCATCCTCTATTTTTTTATTATAAGTTTAACAAACATTTTGACATTATGAATGGTATACGTTATAGATGCAAAAAAAAAGTTTTGGGGTGCCATTATTTAAAGCTGGCAAATGTAAAATAACTTTTTAAGAATGGCACTAGATTCTATTTTACTCACCACAAAATTATATTAATGTGTAAAATTTCATGTTAGTATCAAAAATTGAACATTTGTTAAGCTTAGCAACTCCACTATCACGCCCTGTCTACGTTAGATTTGGGGACTATTTTCGCATCACGCCCAGGCTACATTAGTTTTGAAGTTGTTAGGTTTGTTATTATTTTCATTTCAAGCCCAGGTTATGTTAGGTTTGAAATTGATAGGTTTGGGGACTATTTTAATATCCTACCCAGGTTACGTTAGCTCATATCTAGCTCTATTTGGCGCCCCTGGCAGCCACCCAGTTCGCACGGCCCTTAAGCCACCCCTGCATAAAGTAACAGTGTATATTATTTCATTTCACAAATCTTAACGAGCTTTTAGTAAATGTATTTTCAAGATAAAAGCGAGAGAGTCTGTGTGGTGCACCGTACCGTCTATTTTTTATTACTAAAATACAAAATTGCCTTTGCCTCTATGTGAGTAGGTTTGGGACCTATAATTTTTAAGACACTTTTATTTTTATTATTATTATTATTATTATTATTATTTATTATTATTATGTTTATTTGAGTTTACCAATGTATCGAAACAACATCATTAAAATCATTCTACTCCTGTTAATGTGTACAACAAGCTCCATAATTTCTGAACCCCTTTTTTTAACAACCTGTATATATGTGTGTGTGTGTGTGTAATTTTCTCTAAAAAATGTTTTAAACTAAAATAATTTGATGAATATTTTCAGGGGATATAGCTATGACACATGCCCACCCTCCCCTAAGTAAACTCCTGGATGCGCCACTGAATCTAAATATCTTCAAAATTAACTCTGCTATAAGTGAGAAAAGGTCTTGTTCATCTATAAAACATAAATAAAACTACTTAGAGTAATCCGATTCACCTCTCTCTTCTTACAAAACCAACGTTATACAAATAGGTTTTATCTAATTAAGGAAACACTGTTTATGCAAATTATTTATAAGGTAAACATAATCAAGTTTACTCTATAGAAAAACTTTTAACATAGATCATACAAATACATCACAGAAAACATTTTCAATAGCTCAGGTTTGGAGGTGACATAGACAATTAGTGTCGAGGGTTTTACCTGAATAGGATATAAATGGGGTAAGGGAAGGGGGAGTAGCAGGGCTTACAGAAAAAAAAAGATGAAAAGATAGTGAATGCCAAAAAGGGGATGGGGTGGAGAGGGAGAGGTGCTTTCGAAGACAGATCTACAAGGAAATTACTGAACTTTTTCAACAATTTAGACATGATTTCATTTGAAAATATCAAATCTTGTTAAAATTATTGTATTAAAAATATTTGTCATGTATGAGAGAACATTATCTTATTATCTATAATAATATAACATTAAAACTATATTCTTACATTTAATTTTTTTATTTAATTTCGATTTAATTGAAATTTTGTCTGATTGTAAAAAAAGCCAATATTAACTGGTAACTTTTTTATTAATATAGTTCATTTTAAATTCACAAGTTTAATATAATACAAAAAACCGCATGTTGTTACGATGCATATTTTCTAAGCAATAGAGTAAACAACTTTATTGTTCTTATATAGTAGGTATCCATCCGAATCTTGACTCATCTTTCAATAATTTTGTACATCATTTGTGATTTCAGGAGTATCCAACCACCAAAGTATTATTTTGTCAACCAGGATGTATTATACTAATGATCACACATTATAATATTATGATTGGAGGATACAGATTAGTGTGTTGCTTTTGTTTATCATTGTATTTAGTTGTAGACTTATGAAATTGTTTGGTTTCTTCTATCAAACAGAGCAGTTATGACAGTGTCTCATCATACGATTCGTTCAACAATCGTCTAGGCCCCAATGCTCATGATGATTTGAAATGTGGCAGTAACGGGCAACCGCTATCCCCACGCAACCACGACCCATACAGGTTTACCCGCTCCACTGCTCAACCCATCAAGAGCAATAGTATGGAGAGCACACATAATGCCAAACCTTCCAAGCCTCCCGACTATAGCAAATACAGGTAAGCTTTGGTCACTAACAAGCTTGAATACAAGATTATTGACATTGTGTTGCATCACTTTTATATTTTGTATCATTGATTGTGCAGCAATAAGGTACTTTTTCCTTATATTCAAAAATATCTCTATTTTTGTTCTTAGTTGTTTTCTGAGGAAAATATATTTAATAATTTTGATAATAATTTAAATCAATGGCTCTGCTGAACACATTTGTTTAATGTTTATATTACTCTTTAGTATTTATTAATATAAATGTAATTTGAAGTTTATGATGTGATCATTGTACTATTGCTAAAGCACCTCTTATTTTATTTTAACGATTTTAGATTTATAAGTAATGTCTACTCTATTGTTTCAGATATAGTTAATCTATTGATCACTTATACTTACTTAAAATAAACTATAGATGAACAAACGGAAAGACAAACATAATAGCCTATGTGTTCTATGTTTTGCACAAATAGTGTTAACAGCAAAAAATAATATTTAACATTGCTAAAATCAAGTCTTCCCCTCTTGATGATAAAGTTACAGCCGGGGAACTTAGTGCTGCGTTTGTTTTAGAATTAAGTTAGTTTGTAATTTAATTGATAGATTCAGAAAGTGCATCTTAAATGCCCAAAATTAAAACTCACCATTTCATCTCAATTATTTGTTTGTAAAATAGTGTTAAAATGTTACTAAAGGTGTGGTAACTTTTCTTGCAGTGGGTCTCTGGTCACTCTAGAGGGGTTGTCTGCCGTCGTTCGTGTGCATAATGCATCCCCCATCTTTATTTCCAGTCTCAACACCTTAGTTTGACCCTCCTCACTAATGTATTAATCCCGTTGTCCACTTTGTGCAGCGTGTCCCCAACACACATTCTACACTTAGATGCTACTACTATTATCCTGGTCTAGGCTAGCTCAAGTTCTTCCAACTTGTCATGTCACATTCAACACTTTGATTTCATAGTGAAATTATCAGAGATAAGCCACATACAGTCAACCACTTTATAAGGCATTAGTCCTGCAAAGGTGGGTATGTGAACACAGGCGTCAGTCTCATCTAGTCAGTTTTCTGATACTGGGGAGGTCGCACTTTGAATTCTGACAGGTATATTGAATTGATTCTTTCTAAATGGGTTTCCTCTATGCAAATGAATGTGGACACATTTTTTTCTCAATTGTAGTTATCATAACTACCCACAAAATGTAAATAGGTAGATAGTCTGGGTGGGCCATCATACTAACTTCAAATATAATTTAGTTTAAATTTGAGGTGTTTTTTTCCTTCGGATATTTGTTCAAATTTAAACATTATTTTCCACACTTAAAAAAATATTTTAATCCAGATTAATTTTTAGTTATATATTGATATTCTTTTTATATATATATAGCTTTGACTCAATTTGATTGTCGTAATTAAAATTCCTATTAATTTTTTTGGCAACAAACATCTCAATATCATCACTCATTTTCTTAACTTCAGCTATTTATATATATACTCTGATTTGTAGTGAATAAAGTGATTGGATTTCATTAAAAGAAAGTTATATTTTGGTATTTAAAGTCAATAAATAAAATGCTTTTCTTAGGCTAAAAATGGTTTTAAAAAATCAACTCAAACTTAAATGGTATGGATGGAAAAAATAGCTGAATTTTTCATTATTAAATTTAAAATATCTGCCTTTATTCACAAAAAAATATATATATATATACACATACACACACACACCCAAACTTAAAATATAAGAACTAATTATAACTTTAATTCTTTATAAAAGACTAGATAGCTGTTGCCCGCGGCTTTGCTCGCGTGGAAGTTGATTATATACAAATACGAAAATATACATATGTATTTACAGATTAATTTAAAATATTACGTTACGTTGATGACCATAACTTGACCTCAGATCAAAAATAATGCAAGTCCGATACAAACTTTCACCCCCTTTTTCATCCCTTATTAAATAAAATTTCCAAAATTCCTGAAACATGTATTTATTTGTTTTACGTCAATAACCGAAATACAAAATTTTGTTTATGTAACTTTCAAAATGACGGACTTTCATACATATTATCATACATATTATCATCCCCTATTTTGACCCCTTTGGGGTGGAATTTTCTAAAATCCTTTCTTAGTGGGTGCCTACATAACAAAATGAATATACAGTCCGAATTTCATGCTTGTAGCCTTGATAGTTTGCGCTCGGCGATGATGAATCAGTCAGTCAGTCAATCAATCAGGACATGTTATTTTATAAGTATAGATATAGGGGTGGGGTTGTGGTAATTAGCTCTAATATAAATCATTCATAATTTGTATGAAAGAAACAAATGTCCAAATGGTGTACCAATATAAAAATAGATTTAAACAAACTTTATTAAATTTAGTGATCTACACACAACTTTTAGCCAGGTCATAAATAAACATCTTAAATCATTTTAGTGTTGAGCTTATCTAAGTCTCTCCACTTGTTATGTTGATAGTTGACATATTTAAATATATCTTGGTAAACAATCAGGATAACTTTTGTTTATATTTTGTCATATCCTTTCTTGCCTATAAGTACACACACTGAAACATTGTCGGATGTGTTCTTATGAACCTTTACTAGAACATTAAATTGACTATTAAAATAATTTCTAAGTTCATTGTAGCTTCTTTAAAGTATTTTACACGTGTAAAATAAAAAACAAAACTGGACGTCACTTTTACATGACGAGAAGTTTGCTCGATTATGCCAATTTTATTGATAAATAATGATGTAAGTACTATACATATTTTTATATTTTTACTATGAAGCAGATAACATTGTTTTTTGCCTGTAATTGCGAGAAAAAAATAATACCAAAGGAACAAAAAGTTTTTACTTTTAGTATTCCTATAACCCATTAAAGTTACTATTCTTGAATTTTCTATTTTTCTCAACCAAATATTATTCATTGGTAAAGCTGGCTCTTATGAAAGTTATTATATATATAAATATATGGCACTTTTTTATTTGGATTTGTTCTCTTTAGTGATGAATAGTGTGGAAATGTCTTTTGCATCAATGGCAGAAAGGTAACAAATGAATGTGGCCTAGACAATTCTTTGCCCCGGAACTTTATATGTCATGGTTCTCTCTGTAGAGAGCCCTAGTAACAAGGCTGAAATATGAGTGTTACATCCACAGAGTAGACAGAACTTGACTAATTATAAATATACTTAAAGTAATTTGGTCTTGAAGAATGCAAAAGTGTGACCCATTTTAAAACACTATTATTACATTTTCTACACTGTGTAAAACTTCATCAATTTTAGTTGATGTTCATGTATCATACACAATCAAATAGTTATAAAATAGAATAAAGCATTAAACCTTTCCCTAGCGCGGGTGTGAATCAACGTTTCATTGCAATAAGTAATGTCATCTTTCAATAAACTAGTGTACTTTTAGCCAGGCTGAATACTTTATATTGAAGCTGATAGGTCTCCACCTATATATTATATATATATATATATTATTATAGCTCCACCTCCAGCTATAATATGACTGTGAATAAAGTAATGAATGAGAAAATAAATTAGTAGAGAAATTATTATTCAGATAAGAGTATATGAGTAGAAAAATGGATGTTGGTCCTACACAGGTAGTTGTGGTGCACAAACACCAGATAACGGGTTAATTTGGTCTCACTTGTACATCCTTCATGTGAAAAATAAAACAAATCCCTTGTTCCTTTGTTGTTTACAAGAATGGCTTAGTTACATGATCTTCTCTGAACCAAAAGCTTAGTTACACTTAGATGGGCTCTTAATACCTCTTTCTTCAACACTAACAATCCAAGAAATGGACTGTAGCTTTCTGCTCCTTGAACCCGAATAAGCAACGATATCTATACTTGGACCCAAATAGACTAACTCTTAGTACCTCTATCTGGGACAGTAATTCCGGGTATAATTATGTGTTACACTCCTGAAAAACACAGTGCTATAGAAAACAATGTCTTAAAATGTTCCCATTAAAATGAATTTTAAATCTGGGGGTTAGTTTTCAAGGCTCCTCCCACCCCACCCTTCCCCCAAATTACCTCAAAATTGTATCATATCTCTGAATTTATGCTTGGACAAAAATGCAAGATACACTTACTAAAGATAATTTAAACAAGATTCTGTAGCATGTGTATTTGTTGAGTTTTGGTGCCATTTGTAACAATAGTTTGAACAGTAGTTGTAAGTAGACCCAAAGCTGCAGCAATGTCTACACTATGTTTGCCAAATTTAGGACTATGTACGAAGTCCATTTTCACATCTAGATTAGTTGACTATCCGCTTTTCTTTGCAGTCAGAGTTATATATGAATTACATAGAAGTTTAGATACTATTACAGACATTTAGATACTACCTATTACAGACAGACAAAAACTTCTCTATATTGAAACTAAAAATCTGTAAACACCCACAAAGAATGATAAGCACGAACCACTTGCGCACCTCAACTATGGTAATGATTAGGGCACAGATTAATATTTAGTTACATATTTTTTAATGTTTATCAAATCTATGTTCATAAATGTATCTTCATGAATTGTATAATTTTCATTGCTTTTATCTAATTTTTTAAACACACATTTTGTTAATTTTAGTACAAAATGTTTAAACAATTTAACATTTTGACAACAAATAACATGTATTCTAAGAAAAGAGTGTGTCTACTTTCTATGCTGTTCTTATTCTTAGAAGAAAGTTTGAATTTTGTTAACTCGAGGGAACCACAATAATTTAAGCTGGCACAGTCTTCTGGCTCATTAGTTACCTAAGCTGGAGGTTTGTTGCTTATTGGAGAAGTGGATGGAGGTGGGGAGGGGGGCAGCTTGGGGTGGGGTGCTTCCTTTATTCTCATATACACAGTAAACTGCTTAGACATTATTTTCACAAACTTATTGTGAGGTGCTAATTGAACCGTTTACTAAAAATATAATTTGTTTGCATCAATAATTCAGTAACAAGATAGCAATTGTGAAGTTAGGATGTGTCCTAAAACTTCGAAGTGTACTTCTCTAAATGGATATTTGCGGGAATATGGTTGTGTGTTTAAGACAGATGGGGTTTTTTTATTTTGTAATATTTGTGGAAAAAAAGTCACTGCTTACATGAGATCTCAAGTCACTCAACATATAGCGACAGCCAAGCATGTAAATAATGTGTCATTGAAAAGATATTAAAACAGCAACTTTTGAACATTCAAGAGTCGGAACCTCTGGGATCGCCGCCTAGACCAATATTTTTGCAAGACATTTGCCATTCTTTTGTAACAGCAGATATTCCACTTAATACATTGAAAAATCCTATATTAAAAGGAACTTTTGAAAAATACACAAAACTATGTATTCCCAATGAGTCAACTGTCAAGAAAATTTGCTAACTGAAAGTATATACTGATACAATATTTAAAATTCAGAATTAAATTGGTGATTATTCTATATGGATATGCATTGATGAGACAACAAATTCAACAGGTCGTTATATTGCTGATGTTATTGTTGGTACTTTGAAGAGTGAGCCATTGTCTTAATTTCTGCTCACTACTGAGTGTCTGAAAAAATCTAACAACTCAACAATCACAAAAATATTCAACGATTCAATGAGGCTACTTTGGCCCGATGGAATACAATATGACCGTGTTCATCTATTCCTTTCCAATGCAGCACCCTACATGATAAAGGTGAAAAAGGGATTAAAAATACTGTGTACAAAGATGGTTTATTTAACATGTTTGGCACATGGTGTGCATCGTGTTGCAGAAACTTTGCGATCATTATTTCCTGTAGTGAATCGAGTAATTTCAAATGTGGAGAAGGTTTTTTCGAAGGCCCTGAACTGAGGCATTGTTTAAACAAGAAGCACCTGGTTTACCACTACCACCACAGCTTATTTTAATCAGGTGGGGAACTTGGATAGATGCTGCAACATATTATGCAAACAATTTCAGACAGATTCAAGAAATTATCACACTGCTCGACGAGGAAGACGTTGATTCCATATGTGAGGCAAATAAAGCAATGTTACAAGTGAATGTTCAAAAATAATTAACTCACATTAAATCTACCCTTTCATGCCTTAGTGAAACAATTAAAAAACTTGAGACAAAAAATGTGCCTTTAGTGACCAAAATTCAAAACATTGAACATCTTTTGTTAAGATTAGAAGACTCTCCTGGTGAACGTGCAAAGGATGCATTAAATAAGCTAAACTTGGTCCTTTGTAAAAATCCTGGCTCCAATACATTAAAACAGTTCAGTGAAATTCCACATATCAGGTCAGTTAGAGCCCAACGAAGAAGAATTTTCACTGTCAAATTGCTAATTTTAAATTTGCTCCTGTAACCTCATGTGATGTGGAGTGTAGTTTTTCTCAATTTAAAAATGTTTTAGCGGATAACCGACAATCTTTTAAATTTGAAACACTTAAGGTGTAGGTTGTTGTCCATTGTTAAATTCCACTATTTAATGCCAAATTATACCAGCAATCATTAAGGAAGGTATGTTTACGTGAATTATATAAATTAAATTTTATTTTGGCATGATTTATGTTGCTTTGTATTTATTTATTTATTCATATTACCTCACAAAAAAAATTATAAGCACATATTTTGATCAAATATTTTGGCAAATTTAAGCATATATAAATACATATGTCTTTGATTTTAAGCACATATACATCCGAGCCCTAGCCTAATGCTATTTACAATACCACACTAAAAAATTATGGAAAAAGGGAGGAGGAAAGTGTGATGTGGCCTGGGCAACTCATTGCATCGCAAAGGCGGAAATCGGGCAGTTGGTGCACAATTCTATTGAGTGAGAAACATTGTTGCCAATTGGAGACAACTTTAAGTAACAAAAATATCACAGATTATTAAAATGTTGTAACTTAACAATGTTATAGTAGGAAGTATCTCTTTTTGAAACCTCAAGAGACTGGGAAAGTAAAACCAAATGCTCTAGCATACCTAATTGCCTACTACATGGCTTGTATTGAATTACTTTTTTAATTTAATACAGCTGAATAAATATTTTTAATAATCATCTGAAGTACCCACTTTTTTTCCCCAAGATTTTTGATCAACTAAATAATATAAAAATAAAGAATTAAATATTTTGCCAAGTAATTAAATAAAAGTTATAGCTTTATTGTATGTTACAAGTAATCATCATCATCAACTGCTTCCAGCATGTGGTCGGCCATTTTAGCAAAATGACTCCATTTTTCTCTATCCTTTCACCATTCTTCCTCTTTTAATTGGTTCCATTCTTATTCTCCCACTTGCACACTTTATGTTATCTGTTCCTCCTCCCACCTCTTTCTTGGCCTCCAAGTGACTAATTGTTAGTCCTTCTAATAATCAAACCCAATACTCATACTGGTGATTAAACTCACTATTATTACCTTGTAGAAATAATTGTTTGTCAGCTAATTCCATCTAACCCCTGCTAGTGTAAACCCTGTAGATATGCTTGTCATATGTATTCCAGACCTGGTGAATACAAGACTTCACCCCCTCCCAAGACAGGTCAATATAAACCTGTGCCACCCCCCAAGCCCAAGAACTACCGCCCTCCCCATTCCGAGGCCCAAGGGCCATGGGGGCGAGGAAAAGTAGACGAACAGAACTATGACACCAACAATGTGCGCAGTGAAGACAATGGAATGAAGACAGGGCAGAACAACTACCAGCACACTAAATCCTATTCGGTGGCTGGAGGATTGGACACTGGAAACTTCTCGACTCACCAAATAGGAGGTCTGTCACTAGAGTAACTACTGGTTGTTTTATTTGTTTCATGCACCATGTCTTACAATACTAATCAAGGCTATAGTTTGTATATTTAAATGAGCGGTAAGCACTCCTTACTTTGGTGGTCAGGTTGAACTCGGATATCTTTGGTTTTTTATTAATTTTCAAACTAATCATCATTTTCAACTCCCTGTGGTCAGGTCAGTTTAGTTAAATGCTTCCATATTTCTTTTTTCTCCCACCACTCTTCCTCCTTTATTCGCTTCCATTATCCTCCTTTCACTCGCACACTCTATATGTTAACTGTTCACTCATCTCTTTCTTAGTCTTTTTCCTATATACTTTATCTCCATCATTATCCCTGGTATTTTCTCTTTTTCCATCCACATTACATGTCCATACCGTCTCACCCTTACTTCCTCTACTATCTTATGGACTCCCTGAACCCCAATTCTGGCCCGGACAACTTCATTCCTAATCCTGTTTCTCCTGGCAACAGGTAACTTCCTCTCCATGACCTCCACTTTCATTGTCTCTCACACACTCAATGTACATGTTTATTATTCTCTTTTCTGTTGATGCAGAATCTTAGAATTTGCTCTTATCAGCCTTTTCCTTCACAACTACAAATACAACTCTTCATTTTTTGTTGGTAATTTAATCAGAAAATGTAGAATTATAATAGCAAAGGATTACCTGTATCTCCATTTTGTTTCCCTTGCCCTTAGGTGAGGATGTGAATGGAGGCTTTGACTCTGGCCATGGCAGCAGTCTTGACCGGAACTACAACCCTTCACTTCACCGCGGCGGAAGGGAGGGTAACCAGTACTACTACAACGTTCCTGCACCGCGAGACTACAGGGAACCAAGTGGAGGGTTGGACTTGACCAATAGAGAGCAGAGAGGTTCAGCATTTGAACTTTATAAGAAGCCATCAAGTGGAGGAAGGAACCTTGCCATGCAGCACTATCTGGAGACCAACATGAGGTGAGTGATCATGTACGGCACTGGACTCATCTCACACAAGCATTAGAGTAGACTTTTTGCTGTTGTTAAAACAACTATTTTACTAAAGGAATATCAACTTCATTCCTTGGTGCCCTAATGGATTATTACCGGTATCAAAAATACCCAGAATTAATCTTAATATCACAATTTCTTATTCTTGTCTTCTTAACTCTCAAATACCAATGGTTGGACATTTTTAGCTTTGAAATTAATTTACAAAATTTTAAAAACAAGTAATACTCCATACTGTTAATCATTAGTTCCTTGCTCTTTCGTTTCATTGCCATTAAATTGTAAATGTACTCAAGCTTTGTGTTTAATTGATTTTGGGCAGATAAAAGAAGATCATAATTTAGTTCAATATATGGTGGAATCTTAGTAATTAAATGCCTATGATAATTTCCTCCTTAGGAATGGGGACATATCTATTTTACCAGTTTATATTTTAATAAATAGAAATTGCTCAAAATTAAAAAATATATTGAGGGATGATTGAATAAGAAAGCCCACATAGAAAAAGACAATAATGTGGATGGATTCTAATGCATAAAAGAGACTTCTTTGAAACAGGATATTTTACCATGTTAGCAATTAACATATAATTAATTACTAGCACTAGAATTTGGCTTTGATTGTAGAGTGTATTTTTTGTACTAAACAGATAATAAGTTTACTTCTTTAGTTTTAATTACTTTATTTCTCACAGTCACATAATTCAAACTAACTATAGATCACAAAATTATAATATTCACACGGTAATGCCATTGAAATTAGTTCATCATATATTCATTACAAAATATATGAGCAGGTGAACAAAGCACCCACTCTCATGTACTACTCGCGATGAAATACCAAGAGACAAGATGTCCAACCATAGGGTTGCCAATCACACACACTGACATACCTCGATGTAGTAAATGATTCAAAAATGAGGTGGCCCAATGGCTAGATAATTTTATAATAAAGGAAATTGATAAAACTAAAGAAAAAGGAAAAATAAACTACTAAGAATAAATTTGATGAAGAAAGCCCACCTAGGGAAAGAGGAAAGATGTGGGAAGAATCCAATGCACAAAGGTGACATCTTCTTCCTTTCTTCTGTCTTCTATATTAGAAGTAGTCACACACACATTTTAAACACAAATATAATAATATTTCGGCATTGTTGCCTTTATCAAACACAAAGAAGAAGAGAGTACAAATAACACAAACATTTATTTATTTGTACTCTCTTCTTCTTTGTGTTTGATAAAGGCAACAATGCTGAAATATTATTATATTTGTGTTTAAAATGTGTGTGTGACTACTTCTAATATAGAAGACAGAAGAAAGGAAGAAGATGTCACCTTTGTGCATTGGATTCTTCCCACATCTTTCCTCTTTCCCTAGGTGGGCTTTCTTCATCAAATTTATTCTTAGTAGTTTATTTTTCCTTTTTCTTTAGTTTTATCAATTCCCTTTATTATAAAAAAATCGATGTAGTAAATAAAATTATATAATATTAGGAAAATGGTAGAGCACAAATAAAAGTAAAAACACGAACACACATTTACACACATATCAATATTTCGAAGCTATTTTAGCATCTTCCTCAGGAAGTAGTAGTAGTTAGACTGAACAGGATGTTGTCTTCAGTGATTCCAACTTGACTGGTATGGATGAAGACTTCTCTGGTGAAGATGAAATTCTCTGAATGTTTCTCCATTACTCTAAGGAAGGTAGGTGGTGCTGGCATAGCCTCTGGGTTGAAATTAGCGATTATTTATGTTGGGTGGTTTTCTAGACTTTGTGATCCATTGATGTGCCAGTTCCCATCTTCTTAACTGAGACATATTACATTGTGTCTTGTTAAATGATTTTAACACCTTGACAGTGTAGCAGTCTCAAAGTTGAAGTTATGAGCGGAGGCGTGTGTTGAAACGGTTGTTTCTGGATCCTTGATTTTTGTGTCATGTCAGTGTCCATTCATTCGTTTACGGAGAGTTTCATTGGTGAGTCCAACATATTGTGCAGTACATTGTTGGAATTCTAGTTGGTAAATTAGGTTACTGGACTCACATGTGTGGCTGCCTTTGGTGGTATGGATGGAGTTGGTGATGTTGCTAGAGAAAGTGGCTGCTGGATGATGTATTTGCAAGCTGTTTTGTTACAGGGCTTAGAGCCTTGTTGTGGTTGAATGAAGGATGTGTCGTATTGAGTTTATGGTGTACCAGAAGATTTCTGAGTGATGGAGGATGTTTATACACAAGGACTGGCAGTTTTTTGAGAATATTGTTGGTACGGCTGGATGCTTCCAATATGTGAAAACCTGATGCTAATATTTTGTTTATCTTTTTTAGGCCTGGCTAGTACTTAGTCACTAGTGGTATAATATATAGTTTTTCAGGTTTGGCTGATTGTGGAGTTTCAGCTAGTCAAACTAGGTTATTAATGAGAGGTTTAGTAGGGTATGCTCTCTCTGTAAAGGCTTCTTGGATGTTTTCAAGGTGGTTTTGAAAACTTTATGGAGATGCAGTGAGCCTGTATGGCGAGACTCTTTAGGATAGATCTTTTAGTGTTGAATGGATGGCAGCTATTTAAATGCAGATATTGTTGTCTATTAGTGGGTTTAATAAAGATGTACCGAGGTTTTGAAGTGACCATCTGACAGCCTAATGTCCACATCAAAAAATGTTGCCTGGTCGTGTGATTGGATTGATTTGAGATAAACCTTAGAGCGGAAAAGGAGTTTAGTTTGTTTGAAAATAGGGTTAGATTGTCTTGTCCAGCTGTCCACACCATGAATATGTCACCGATGAAGCGAAGCCAGCAAAGTGGTTGGTTGATTTGGTGGTCAAGGAATGTTTTTTCCAGTTTGCCAATGAAGAGATTGGCATACAAAGGTGCCATCCTCGTACCCATTGCTGTGACTTTGGTTTGAATGAAGTTCTGATCCATGAATTGAAAGTTGTTATTTTCTAGTATAAATTTAGTGATATCCAGAATAAATAATGTTGGTGTGGTATTGATCGGACGTTTGTTGAGAAAATGTTCCACCCACTGCAGCCAGGCCATGAACATGAGGAATATTGGTATACAATGACACAACATCAATGGTGACAAGTATGGTGCTTTGAGGTAAAGGTTGGGAAAGGCTATTGAGTTTTTGAATGAAATGGTTGGTGTCTTTGATGTGGGATGGAAGTTCAGTAACAAATGGCTGCATCAGTAGGTTGACATAGGCTGAAATTCTCTCTGTAAGTGATTCGCAGCTGGAGACAATAGGCCTATCTGGTGGTGGTATGGTATCTTTGTGAATTTTTAGAAGCATGTATAATTTTGGCGTTATTGGGTTTTTTGGTAGAAGAATCTGGATGATGGGTGGAGAAAGGTTTTGTTGCTTGGTCTCTTTAGTGATGAGTTCTTGAAGCTGGTTGACAAATTTTATAATGGGATCATACTCGATTTTTCGGTATGTGGACGAGTCCGAAAGCTGTCTGTGCTCTTCTGCGATGTAATAATCTTTGTTTATTACTACTGTCGTGGATCCTTTGTCGGCCGGTAGTATTAAGATGTTCTGATTTTGTCAGATGGATTCTATGGCTTGGCGGTGTTCACGAGTTAGGTTGTGGGTTGTGGAGAACGTTTTGTAGAAATTTGGATACAATAAGGGCATTAGCGCAGTAACTAGTAAAAAATGGGGGAAAGGGGGTTCCAGGAGTTTTCTCCCGGCAAGTGTTTAAAAATTGGATGCCTCTAGAAGTTGTTTGGTGTGATCCTCATCTAGGGATGTTTTGAAAAGCTAATTTGATTTGTTCTCTCTGAGAAATTTTCTTAAATTTGAATGCCCCTAGAATATATTTTGAGTGGTTCTAAAAGATATTTAGAATGGTATTGACCAGGATATTACAATTAAATTCTTTAAGAAACTTTTTGAAGCTAGTCTGATTTTCATAGGAAGCTCGTTATTTGAAAATTGGAAATTCTTGTTGCTTCAATGGCAGATATAAAAAATATTACAATATTGTATTTACATTCTTAGTCCATTTATTCAATAATGTAAAGAGAATGTATGCATTAATTCAAATTAAAGTATTATGCTTAATAGATCAATTAAATAATATTCCAAGAATACTAAATTCTAGTGACTCACAATCAATGTTGGTGATAGAAAATGGATTTCCTATAAAATTTAGGGTTTTGTAGTTTCCTGAAAAATATTTGAAACTCAGGTTCCTTGCGAAGCTATTTGTAATTTGACTCAACACCATCAAGATTCATATTCAATCATATCAGAGGGGAGTGAAATATTTCTAAAGGGGGTAGATTTATTCTCGAAGGCTAGGGGGATTCTTTTTAGAAGGTACACCACCTGCAATCTTCCTGCTTTGGCCGTCACTGGGTAGCAACAGTGTTGGCAACGTTTAGAGAGTAGTAATTGAACGTTTTAGTCAGTAGAAAGGAATTTCATTCCCCAACTGAGTGCAATGGTGACTACCCAGACTTTCACACACATAGTAAATTGAATTGCAATCATATGACACATTATTGCACTTGCTTTGAATTAATCCTTATGTCATGTTCTAAGGGTTAACACAGTTTTATTAGTAGTTATTATAATAGCTGTATGTTGGCTATTATTGACTTCTAGCATCTAAGATAAAGAAAAACAAACAAAAAGACCTGCTATTCACGTGGAAAAAGGTTGAGAGATCATCCCCCAGTGCTCCTTGGCTGGGAACGAATACCGGCTTCTACCTCTACAGGCCACACCTAGCTCATTTGATCACTAGATATAGCCAGATCACTATAGACACAACCATATCATAGATAAAGATTGCTTGTGAAATAAAAAAGATAACTCCTTCATATTAAAATTAAAATAAGGTACAGTAGAGTCTCGGAAACTCTGCCTAATGTGGACTGAGATGGTGTCGAGTTTTTACGAATGATGTAAGATGCATGTTTACTAAACAAGGATGAATCACAGTACAGTATTGAATATTATAGGTACAGTTGTGCTGTACTGTAGTATTGTATGATACAGCAACAGTAATATATGAACAGTACATTATATTGTGTTATAATGGTGTATATACATACAGAAATGCAGTACAGTACTGCACATATAATATTGTATTGACTCGAATCACACGTTGCTGAATTGTAAACTAACAAACAAAGCACTTGTAAAAACACCACAGCACGACTGTTCCACTCGAGTTACACAAACAAACTTAGAGGTTATACAGTTGAATGACCTTGGATTGTGATGACTGGTGCCAACAACTGTGTACATGTGCGGGTGTCGAGTTTCCGAGACTACTGTAATTTGCATACATTAAAATAAAAAGTTGGTTGTCATTAAAGTATTATAAATATTTTATACAAAGCACTTTACAACCATCTAAATTAATATTGGGTACCTTTTTATGTGGCTAAGTGCTTAAATTTACTTGTCTTTTTTTTCCTACTAAGAAAAGTCAATATTATATAGCTTGACAACTTTCAAAAACACCTTGTAATATAATAACTGTAAACTTACTACCCCTCTTCCAATAAGTTGTCTGGCACAGTGAATAGACATAAAGGCGCAATTACACTAGTGTAAAGAACTCCACTCCAGTTCTAGCATTTCACCGAGGGAAGATTCATTCTCACAAGAATCTGAACTTTCTTTGTTAATAATTACAAAATTTTCTTTGCTTCATCCAACAACACATCCTTTTGCTAACAATCGTTTCCCATTTTGTGGACATAGTCACACAACTTTTTTAAGTCCTCAAGAGAATTACTTGAGAGATCTTGTGCCACTTGTGCTTACAAAGCCCCAAACCATTTTGATTGGCTTAAGATCAGCGTGATAAGGTGGCAGACGTAAAATATCATGACCTTTATCTTTTATTATCTCATCAATTTTGTATTTCCTCTCTCAAGGGAGTACACTCACTTCTGGTTTTCACATTTCTTCAGCCACATTTTAATATCATATTTTAAAGATGCACTCACTTATTGGTTTCTTGTTCACCTACACGCAATGATATCTAGCATTGTCCATTACTATCATACTTCTGGAGGGGACATTAGGGAACATATTCTCACTGGTCCACTTACTGAAATTAGTGTTTTTCATGTCATTGTAGTAGTCTCCTGTTTTTTAGTTTGATTTGAAAATGAACAAAGCCCCTTTTTGGGTTTGATTTAAAAAGGAACAAAATCCCTTTTCCCTTCAGCATGCACAGTGATTAGTCGGTTTCATTTTCCAATAAGAGTTGTAACACCAGACTTGAATTCGAATTGCCAGCATGTTTTTACATTATGACATGCATTAGCATATGTTTCAATAACATATATAATATTCCTTCCACTACTCCCAAATTCACGAATTTCCTGTAAGTACCCAGCTCTCCACACCGCTATTTCAGGGTGGTTGATCAAAAGTTTTATTTTTTATCAATTATTTTTCACAAACACACTCTGTTGCACTATCTTATATCATCACTTTTAAGCTTTGATTGCAATTTCTTAAGTGTTGACATAGTTTTTCTTACGACATAAAATTCGTGAACTTTTCTACAAATTGATGATTTTGTGAAATCATCTATAAATATTATTGTATTATGCTCCTTACACTTTCCTTTCGGAGAAACAAAGGTCATTTCTACAGAAACAAGGGAACATTTACCGTCCCTCAAAATTGTTTTTACGCTACTTAAAGACATGCCTATGGCTTCACTCGTTTATTCAACCACATATGTTTAATTAAACTGTTCTTTCTTGTTTGTCAAGTGAATTTCCTTAGTCTGTCTTCTCAAAGGACATTGAGAAACACTTTTGAAGATGATGTTGCCATTATATAGGTGCTTGTTAAGTATACTATATAAACTACACTATCTCACTATACACTATCAAATATACACTATCTCCGCTTTAAAACACACAATTTGTTACATCTTATTTTGTCTACTGCTGAACTAAGTGGTCCTATCTCTTTCCTCTTATACATTCAAAATATTGTATTATATTTGGAAGAAGGTATAGGAAAGGTGGATAGAAACATATAAAAGAGGGACAAACACAATATAGCCCTGACAATGAAAAGAAGAACACAGTTCACACTTTACATTGCTGCCATTGGACAAAGAGCAAATGGTTGCCTCTTAAAGAAAATTGATCATCACCACCCAATTCCCCGACCTAGGTTTCATTCTATCGGAACTCATCAGGGAGGAGTGTGAAACGTGCAACGCAACTTCCTAAAAGAGGAAACCAAAAACAAAACATAAAAGGCAGAAAATGGAAAATTGTAAAGAATGATAGGACACATAGATCAGAACATGTAAAAGTTAATAACAAAGGACAAACACAGGAAAAGGACATATAATTTTAGATCAAAATTTTGAAAAATATTGTATTAAATGATTATTTTAAAAGGTACCCATATTTTTTATTTAAATTAAAAAGGCCATTTAAATAATTGGTTTTGTGTTATTTTTTCCTAATTCAAAATATAGTGTAAAACTTGTAAACTTTTATTTACGACTAACAATATATCATTAAATCATTTGCTTTATTTAGATAATTTCAAAAAACACAGCTAAAGAGAAAGGGAAAAAATCGCAAGTGTGTTGAACTTATAGTTAGTTAAATGTTCTGGTTCTAAAACTAACCTGTATTTTTTTAGGGTAATTTGCCCTTAGAAGGAACTTTGACTAATTATAGAATGTTAAGAAGAAAATTATTAAGGTGCAGCTGCATTATCAGGTGACAACTCTCATTAGTTAGATCTGTAAATTAAATGTTTCTGATTTATTATTGCTCATGGTATTATTTTGAGCTCACGTTTGTGCATTTCTATCATATCGGTTTAGTGACTTATTAAACACAATTAGATAAGAGAGAATACACTTCATATAAACACGGGATTACTACATTTTACTCCATTTAATGACTTATTATAACACCTAATTTCACACACATTACTGTCATTTGGCAATCTATTACTGATTTACATTGGATCAATTTTTATAATAACTTTCTTTAAACATGCAAAGATTCTTCACTCCACTTAGTTTCATCACTATTTTGCAAATCTCAATAATTTTTAATCAAATCAACCTTTTGTCAATATCATATAATTTTATTCATTAAAACTGATCAACTAGGTTACTTGTTGAATGCTCATAATGGAACCACCACTTAAAATGACCCCTATGATAATACTGGGCTTGACATATATGTACAGCAGTCAAAGATGATTATTGTTGGGTAATCATAAACATTCACTGTTAGTCTCATTATGTGGGATATAAAAGTACAAATCTAGGAAAAGCTAGTTGTATACTTTCAAGGATTCTGACTGGTCGATAGCTCAATCTTACTTTGTTTTTCTCAAGAGGTCACTCACATTGAACCATTAGCTATTATTGAGGGTATTATGCAGAAGTCTACGACTGATGTAACATATTGTAGTGAGTAATTATAAGTTTTTTTTAAGCAGCCAATGGAGTAGTAAGCTAAGGTGATAGCACTTCTGAATTACTTCTAAACTGTGAATTTGTTCATTACATGAATGATAATTATCTTGAAATGTTAAATGTGAAGCGTTTTCTTTAAGAAAGAATCTGTAATACATTTTAATTAATTATCATTAACTTAACATTTCTCAAAAAATTATTATATTCTTATAAGGGAAGCTTCTTTTCCCATAATGAGGAAGAAGCTACAGGAAAGGTGGATATAAATGTATTAAAGGTATGAACACAATAGGGCCTTTACAATGAAAAGAAGAACACAGTTCACTCTTTACATCGCTGCCACAGGACAAAAAGGTAACACCTGCCTCTTGAAGTAAATCGATCGTTATCACCCACGATTGTTACCACCCAATCTCCTGACCTAGGTTTTATTCTATTGGAACTCATCAGGAAGGAGTGTGAAATGTGCAACACAACTTCCTAAAAGATTTGGTGGTAACGATTGATTTTCTTTAAAAGGCAACCATTACCTCTTTGTCCATTGGCAGCAGTGTTAAGTGTGAACTGTGTTCTTTTTGTTGTAAAAGCCATATTCTGTTTGTCCCTTTTATATATTTCTATCCAATGGATAGTATCCATCTTTCCTGTACCTTCTTCTAAATTCTGTATAATACAATTACCTCATAAAGCGAAAAGAGGTTTTCCTTATAGAGATACATCTTTACCTACATTATTTTATGGGTTCAACTTCTTATGAAACATTGACATCCATTAAAATCTCAAGTTAGATATTTTTGATGATCACAATACTTTCTCTACCTGAAAGGTGTGAGAAATTAAAAAGGTACAGAAAGGCATCCCCTAAAACCTGATTAAACACAAAGAGCTTAGTGCAAGATTGTATCATGTACACTTTTGTGCAAATGTGTATGTATAAAACTACAAATTTAAAATAATTACTAGTTTATCATCACTTTTTGGGATCGTATCAAGGTCAGCATCATGTAAACAACTGCACTTTAGATTATCAGTGAATAAAATGATTTGTTTATTGCTAAAGCTGTGCACTCAAACCTATTTTCACGAATACTTATTATAAATTATACATACTGTAGTTAAACCTATTAAAACTAATAAATAATTTATCAACTACTATATACAAGTTGATCTTTAAATTAATCATATCATTAAATTCTTAGAAAAATTATCTATTCAATTTTTTTTTTTAATGCATGTTATTTTATAAATATCTAAGTTTAGGTATATTAAACTTTAAAAAAAAAATTTTAACTGAACTTAGGCTGTTTGATTTTTATTTACATAGTTAATTTTTATGTAATAAATTTATTAAAATCAATCTTGGCTTGGATTGATTACTATTGAACTTTCTGAGAATCTCACTCGAGTGAAATAACTTGATATCGCTCGAGGGTAGCAATAGAGAGTCTGTTACTGAAGATTTTGTCATTAACTTCTGGAATGATTTAGAAGCAGTTAAAGCTATTTGTTACTTGTTGAGCTGCGTCCTATTTCTCTTTGGAATCAGAAGATCTGGAGTAGTATTCTGATAAGCCTACCCAAATACCTATAATATTTCTCATCACCTTTTTACATAAGGGGGTCATCAAGTATTACATGATCACACTTTTGGCCATTTTGGATCCCCTCACCCCCTTTGTAAGTAAAAATAAACAAACACATCTTGCATAATATTTGTTGAATTCTTTTGTAATTTGTCCACAGGAATAACTTTATTTTTTAAGTGTAAATTAATGGTGTGAAATAATTCATAAAAAAACTGTGGTAAAATTTATTTAAATTTATTGTACTGATTGTAAAATTAAGTAAATTATAAAAATCTTAAATTTCAATTGAAATTTAACCGAAATTATACATAAAAAATAATATTAATGTATACATAAATTATTATATGTCCATTTGGGGTGGCTTTGTCACTCTACTATTTTCGCCTTTCCCCCTCTATCTTATGTAAGCATTGTTCTGACCCCATTCCCCCCTTGTCAGCAAAAATAAGCAAAGCTCGACCCCCCTCCTGCCCTGAGCTGCATACGTATTACTTGAACGACCCCTTATTGAAGGTGGCAGAGGTATGAATGATACCAGTAATAACATTCAGTAGACAGACAGTCCCTGCGATTAATTGAGTGAAGGTGACATTTGTATGGTCAGCTAGTGTATGCATTTTAATGGGCTTGGCACTAATACTTTCTGGCTCAGTGAGGAAAGCAACAGAAAACTATCGCACTCCTAATTTACTTAGTGAGCCTTTAACTAAACTTTGGATTGAGTACTAATCATCACGCAAACAAAAGTAGGCCCTACATATTAGAAAATGAGAACTACGCTTTGAAATAATAGAAACAATGAAAGAATCAAAATATGACCTTGTTTATTACTCACCCCATTATTTTACCCTTTCAAATAATAATGTTTTAGTTTATGGTCAGTGTAGAGATTATATTTCTTTAAACATTCTCCATGCAATTTTTAACTTAAAATTGTTGTCAAAAACTTGTCACAAAATTTTAAAAAAATAATTCAGATGAAACCTGTTGTCTAAAAACTGAATCAAAAATTACTCTCAATTTTCCTGACATTTTATTTTAAATTCACTCTTTTTTTATTATTACAAGCTCAAAAAAACAATGTTTTGAAGTAATTTTTTGCATTCTGCCAATACTTAAATATAAAACTCTATTTTCAATAGAAATTTCAATTTACTGATTAAAATAATTTTTATCAAAACTGAAAAAAGAATCTATTATTCGATTTGTACTGTTCAGTATTCGTTTGAAATTTTGATGTTTGATTCAAAATTATTTGATTTAATAAATAATCCTATTTGCACACCCCTAAGAAAAAGTTACAGGAAATGTGGATAAAACATATACAATGGAACGGAAACAATATGGTGTTTACAATTAAAAGAAGAACATAGTTCACACTTTACATTGCTGCCACTGGACAAAGAGGTAATGGTTGCATTTTGAATAAAATCAATTGTTACTGCTCAATCCCTTTTCCCTTGGTTTTGTTTTATCAGAACTTGTCAGGAGGGAATGTGAACTGTGCATTGCAACTTCCTAAAAGACTAAAAACCACAATAAAGGATGATAGGACACAAAGATAGGAACATGTAAAGTAATATCATAAAGGACAAACACAAGAAATGGGCATTGGGTGTGAGTTAGTAAATCTCTTTAAGGAAACCTCTATTGGGCTCTTAGGGGTATTTTGTTATATTTAATCATCCTTTTGTTCAAATTAATTCCTTTTTGATTAAAATTTTAAATAAGTGAATAAATATAATAATAAATACACATGTTTGTATTTGATTATGTTTAAACATTGGGAAATTTAATGTGGAATTGATCAGTAAAATTTCCAAGTAATCTTTTTGGATATTGTTGTGATCTAAGACCAAGGCCCAGTTTGTGTTTGTGTCTGGTCCTAGTAGACCCCATACTATTTTGTTACTCAATGTACTTATTCATATTTTTACTGATACAGCAAAGTTTTATGTATCATAAAAGTGTGTGAAGTGGATTTGGTGCATTGTTTAAAGCAACATATGATTCCTTTAATTAAATTGGTGAAACATAATATTTAGGGTAGTTCTTTAAGCTTAGACGTTCTTAATAGTGTTTTCTGAGAGTGAACAGGACATTGTGCCACAAAGGTGTGAAATGTGTTCCATTTCCAAGAAACTTATAATGGGGTTTGTGGGAATGTGTCAACAATACATTTAATCAACTCGATTTCTACAAACTTATGTCACTCTAGCCCTTAAATATTATAAACGGGACAAAAAATGCAGCCCTTCACAACCGAAGGTATTGAAGCTGTCCCTTCATTTTATCAATATACCTTGTTCCAAGGAAAATGTTACTCCCTAAGCTATTGTTACTGTAACTCCAAACAGAGGGTAGTTAGAGAAACTTGACTGTATGGAATATCCTAATGAAACCAATTCCCTTGCACAAAGTAATAAAGATGAAAAATAAACATTTGCCTTCCGTCCAGGAAATCTAAAATAGTTACAAAACTACCAGAAAGATTTTATATGTAGACTGAAAGTAGTTAAATGGGTTTCTTGGATATTATAATAAAACTTATGTTTATTAAGTAAGGGAGGAATGTTATGATCTATGATATTGTTCCATGATTAAAAGGGCGGTAAGCTCTGACTTCCATTATGGACAACTTAGTAAGATGGACATAGATAAAGTAATATTTATTAGCAAATGTCCTGACCATCCTACATTAATATTTATGTAATACATAACACTTAGAACAACTAAATCACTTTTGATAAGCTTATCTATCCAAATGGCTATGCTCATTAATCTTGTGTTTACTGTCAAAATATTTACTTACTTTGGCTTTTCTTGATCTATTCTTTAACACTTTTCATTTCATTAAAACTACATAGGTTGTAATATACTTGAGGCCATCTCAGTGCAATTATCTGATTCATTCATTGTAAGAAAAAGTGAAATCAAAACAATTTTACAATTTACTTAAAATATATTATTTTAAAATTTAAAAAGAAATTTAAAAAAACTATTTCACTGATCCCAATTTCTTTATTATCGAGTAACAAATGTATAAAACCACATTTTGGTTTCGATTTCTGGTTTGAGCTTAACTGTGTGTCACTAATATTGCTGCTAATCAGCCATTAAATTGGCTATTAACCTTTTTAGTGCCACGCCTATTCCAGAATTTGTGCACGAAGAGTGCCAGAGGCCTGTTAGGTTTTGTGTGAGAAGAATGCCACAGCTATTTCCTCATTTTTGCAAGGTTTGCAAGAAAATTTGCCAAACCTTTATTTATGAAGCGATTATTTTGATTTTTCTATCATTTTAATCTGCCTGTTCTGTTCTTTAATACCAATATATTAATACACTTTAACTAAATTTATTTAATTTTAAATTTAATTTTCTATTTTTCTCAAAACTAAGGCATTAACATTTAATAAAAATATTATATATACATTTCACTATTATTTGGTTGTAGTGCATTTAGTTTTATACAAGAAAATAAAGTTTTGAATATATATGATTACATTTTAACCCCTACATTTGAAAACTGTTCACAAAACTATTTACATCAATATGAATGTTAGTAACACTTATGATTTCCATGCAGCTCGTACGTAAACCGGCCTTGCACTTAGCCCATTGAGTATGTGGCCATCCCATTGTAAATGTATTTAAACTCCCAGTTATATAGCAATTATATATGGTTTATTTTTGTTGCTAACCTTATATAAAATAATAGAGGGAAATATTCTCTTTTCACTGATGCATGACACTACTACACTACCCATCAGGTAAAGCGATAACTAGAGTAAATCTAGAGAGCCAACCTTTTCAGATCGTGGCACTTTTAGTGATAGTAGGCGGAGCCGATCAGAGTGGCTCGTTGCACTAAAAGGGTTAAAGTAGCTTCAGTATGCAAAATGTTTGTTCATAAATTCGTCCTTCATTCGTGTGCTTGGATGTTTCCTTTGTATGAAAGTATGTGTGTGAAGTATGTTGGGGTTGCGCTTAATGTCTTATCCAAGAAACATTTGTTTGTGTTTATTTTTCTTATCAATCTAGTTTTAGCTTCATATGGAAAGCAATTACCTATCTCCAAGTGTGGTACTTTATATGTAGTTTTCACTTGTCAAGTACATTTCTTTTGAAGAAAACATATTTTTTAAATTGTGGAGAACTTACTTATTTGCTGTCATAATAAAAATTGACTAATGAGAAAATATTCTAGGTCAATTTGTTTGAACTTTTACTGATCCTTAAAAGTTTTTTACCGTGAGAAACTAGGTATTATCAGTCCTGATGTACTATATTTAATAAAAGGGGTCTGAAACCTTAATCTTGTAGGAGTTTTATGAATTAATGTTTTTGTTTTTATTAAAATTGTGTCATTAAAATTTAAAACTCCCTTAAATCTTTTGTCTAATTATTTCTTTGAAAATATTAAGTTCACAAATAACGTTTTTTATGTAATTTGTCAGAAACCAAAGTTTCACCAAGCTTTTTTTTATTACTAATTTGTTATGCTTTCAATTCCATGTCATGCTAATATAACTATGTGACTAACTTGTGTGTATGGGGGTTGTCTTAACTGCGTGTTTGTGTGTGTAGGGGTGGTGAGGGGGGTGGCGAGGTGGTGGCCACAGCTAGGGGTGTGTTCACACATGAGGGGGGCACCCTGAGCAGCTCTGAAACAGGGGTGGCCATTATAATCCCTCCTGGGGCCTTGCCCTCTGGAACTTCTCAGGAAATTTACTTCAAAGTGTGCCGTGACAATTCAATGCTGCCTCCGTTTGATGACAGCAAAGGTAAGGCTCATAGGATGCATCATAGTCATTGGTAAACGTAAATGTTTGTTGATATTGCTAAATTAGCTTGTTTGTAAAGAAACTCTGTACTCAGTTTTGTGGTGATAAGTTTTATAGGTTTGTGTGTGGGGGGATGGCTGTCCCTAGTGTGGTTTCATTGTTTGGGAGGTAACACACAGGCACACACCCACAATGCAAAGGTTCTGGGTACTCTACTACAGGAGGTTGTAGTCTCAACATGAAGTTGACTTCAGTGATACCAGCTTGGTTGTTGAAGAATGAAAACTTACCTAGTGAACAAAAAATTGTGTTGAGGTCCTGCTATTGTATACTGTAGTTGGTAGGTGGTTTAAGTGTTGAAGCAAGGTTTAAAGATGGTATAGTTCAGCGATTCCCAAACTTTTTGAATCACGGAGCACTTTTCAGGGGATAAATTTGTCATGGAGCACTATCGTTGCCCTGATGCCAAAGGCACATATGTGCATTTTTTGCTGTTTTTACCTAACTGAATTTTTAAAGTTGTTAATCGATATTTTATTGTATAGCAAAAGCACAAATTATTTTTTGAGTTCTAAGTAATTTGAATGTTGACCTAAATTTAATTTTTCATGTTGCAAGTCATTGAAAATTGGAACTTTAAACATCATTCTCTCAAAACATAAATTCTGCACATACATATCTTTAGCATAAGGGCTACAATAATTTCAGCTAGAACCTACATAGGTAATAAACCGAATGACAGCAATTTTCACAATGGAAACAAATTTTCAATCATTTGGGTATGTTAAGCATCAAGTTTTATTTATTCGAAAATGTTAAAAATAACACTAATTTCAGAGTGATAAGGAACCTATTTACCATAACTACATAAACGAAAAACAACAACAAAAGTTAAGTGAGGTGACACATCTAATAACAAATTCAAAGCAGGTATTGTAAATACACAATTCCAAATAGATATGGTATCTAAACCATTTTCCCTAAAAAAAAGTCACTTAGCGTCAAAAAAGAACAAAGTACAGACCGTAAACTTAGATTCTAATGAAAGGGATGGGACTACTTTTATTTGGACAATGTGGCTATATTTGTTTGAATTTGAGACAGTTGCAACCAAAATCTGGCTTTGCATCGAGGTAGGATCTGTATTTTGTTTTAGTTGCCACATAGGCAGAGGATCCTGATATACATAAGTAAGTTGTTGCAAAGGGCAGAAGGATGAATTTTCTTTATCCCTCCAAACTTCAAATTCGTCTCTTAGCTGACACCTAAATTCTGATAGTGACTTCTTAGCACCCATATTTCTGTAATTTCATACACATTAGAGAGTGGGTTTACAACCCAAAAATTTTATTTTTTCCTGGAGTTCTCCCAGTAGATAAAAGTTGAAACTATCAAGCAAACGTAGAAGGTGAACATGAAACTCATTTAAGATATTTCCAGGCATGTTCAGAATATAGTTCTTCTCTAAACTATTTTATCTTGGGTAACTGTCTTAAGCAATTTAAATTAATTAAATCAATCTTTAGAAGGCATATGTCATGTTCATTTGATTTGGATTTTCGGTGTTGAAGTCGAGATTCACATTTCGGCCGAGTGTTTTGGGGAGGGAAGGGATTTTTCCCAAATGATTTCCCCTTCATCCTACATGCAAATAAAGGTACAGTTCCTTTAAATTCTACCGACCCCACAAGTGTAATTAAATCCAGATGGGTGGTAAAATTAATTGAAAATAATATTTAAAAATTATAATTTGATGTTTGTAGTTTATTAAGGGGTCACAACGGTCTCAAAGACAAATATTGGGGTCAAGCCCTGTAAAAGTTTGTAATATTTGCCAAAAATGCAACATAATTAGTCAATCAAGGCATTGTGTGCCAGTTATTTACATGCTGTGATATGTTATTAACATGTTCATGTATTTGTGCCATATTGTTGCAAGTATGACTGCTCTTTTCTTCACCTTATTTATGTACATGTTTTCAAAGTAGTCTCAAATAAGTGTAGATTCATTTCAATCCAGACTTTGTATTATTGAATAACAATCTTATGCACTTTTCATTAAAGGAAAGTAAAACTTACAATTATTATGTTTCTCAACTTGTACTACTTCATAATTTCAAGCTGGAACATATTTTAGTCAATCACTTTTAATAAATGATTTAGTTAATAATACAGTAAAATTTTATTTGTGATTGATAGCTATTACCAACTAAATCTCTTGTTTAAGCTGTCTCTAAATTAAAGAGGTGATATTTGCTTGGCAATTAAAGGTTATCATGTATAAATAAATTAAATAGGCTTTCTATCATATACACAACTATGTGTATTTTATATATTTTATTTAGTGAGAAAATTCATTTTTATTTAATAAATGTTCCCTCTTGTAAATTTTAAATCCCTCTCTGCTCTCTTTCTTTGCTTTGGAAATATTAAAATAGAACAAAATAATTTTCAATGATTTTCATTGTTTTCACTAAAGTGCATATGGATATTTTTAGCTAATTAATATTTGTTGCTTCTTCTTGTGACTCATGCTTTATTAACAAACAACATGTAGTTAAACTAATCTGTAGTTCATTCTTCTTAATACTATCTTCCTGCTTATTCATGCTCTAAGCTCAAATATAACCAGTGCCCAAGTGACTTAAGTCAAACTAACCAATCACATTAAGAATAAACTTAAAACAAATTTTTGATCACATTGTTAAAGTTTAGTAAGGAGGGATAATATATTATTTATGAATCAATCAATATGTTATGAAAAAATATATAGGAAATTATAAAAGGTGTCAAAAGAAAGTTGTGATAATACTAAAACAAGCTTGAAAAATATACATGAAATATTATTAAATTGTTTATGACTTGTTTAGTTTATTATTTTATTGCTAGTACTTATAAGTTAGACAGAAACTCTAGTGGTGTGGCCCCTTTTTGAGTGTCGGTAGAGAAGTGTACCCCAAGTATCCACTAGCCATGTTTTGCCAGGAGTAGGACGACCTTGGTGACAACAACCCCCGTCAACCTCTTTTTTGCCACCATTTTCATAAACAATCAGTTTTGAGAGTGTTTATTAGCCAATAATTGTTTCTCCAAATTATCTGGGGCTGTGGCCTACTCAGCTCCTTCCACCTGGGGGCTCAATGAGGGTAAATCTCGCCTACCACAAGTGAATTTAGCCTAGAACAAACTGAAAGTAATAACAGCGACGTAGGGTTTTAGGTACCAACAATAAACTTAAGTAATTAAATATGTGTAGCCTGAAGAGGTGGTAGGATGCCATTGGTAAAAATACCTATAGTATAATGAAAATACGAGATATAGTTAATTTTGTTCATTGATAGTGCCAATCTGTCTTGCAACCAATCCTGAATATCCACATTTAATTACGTTGATGGGCTATGAATTAAGAAGTTAAATTAGAGTATATTTAGCCACATACATATTGCTTACTTCTCACGATCATGAAAGCTCTCTTTTAATTTTAGTTTGAAATTTCCGCTAAAAAATTTATTTGGATTTGAGATTAAACTACATTATGTATTATCTAAATTCATAGAATTAAGAGTGAGTTTTTGTGTCTGTCTGTCGTGAGCATTGCACAATATCTACCACACACGAAGGGCCAACATTTTAAAATTTGTCTGTCTGTTTGAAAGAAAGAAAAGCATTGCCTGGGGCAGCCCCAGAATATAATCCACTGCACACTAGAAAGTGAACAATTTTGGTATTCCTGCATCTGTGGATGCTTGATCTAAGGCGTCATTTGCACATTATACTGGATTGCTGGTTAGAGGGAGATTCAGATTTTAATCCTGGCTTGGTGTACTCAGGGTGGGTTTTCCTGAATGGATTTACACTCTTCTGCTACTCCATTACTATGGGAGTATACCCCAGAGGGGTAGTAAGACATGATGCACAAAAATTCAGACCTTAGTTTATTATTATTATTATTATTATTATTATTATTTATTATTATTACCCGTTCGGGTTATACGCACTTATGCTAATGTGTAATGGTAGGGTGATTGTGAGATGAAATGAAAGACCTACAGTTTAACGTGGAATATCAGATAAATCTGTGCCGGGACCGAGGATTGAACCCTGGACCCCAGCACAGAAGTCCGACACCTTACCCCTAGACCGCCAGGTCACCAGAGACCTTAGTTACACACACCGGTGATTGCTCGGCCTAATTAGTCCGGCCTAAAATCTAGGTTAAAATATAAACCCAAGGCTCACTTACTAAAGTTCACTAGTTATACAGTATATACCAGGTTTCAACTTTGGTGGTTTCTTAGTTTTGGAGCTAACTGAGGCACTAGACCCACATTGAGGTAAGTAAAAAACAGTAAAAAAATATGCTCACCTTCAGATTTCTCAAAGTACACATTCACATTTTAAGCTTTCTTGGTTTTTAGTTTCAAATTCGTTCAAGCTGGGATGAAAAATTAAAAACTGGACTAGGTAATTTTTCACTTGATTAATTTTGATTTGGCTCTCAGAACTGATCCTGTGGACAGTCATCATGCATCAGTTTATGATCACATGAATCAAATGTATAGACTAACTTTAGAAATATGTTTTCTACAATAATAACATGAACATGTATGTATATATGATGTATTAATGTAATTTTGAGAAAACCTCCTCAGTATATATTTATTAGTTTCAGTTGCTGGCTAATGTGTACTCTTTCTTCGATAAAGATCAACTCCTATAAACTATTGAATGTTCGCACCCAATATGTGCATTGTTTGGCACTTGACTGTTATTAGTCCACAATTATAAAGTGACTTTGGCACAAGATGTAAAGCCCAGTATTCATACCAATGTTGCAAAAAAAAAAGCTACAAACTTTTGGTAGAAAAATCTAGTTAGTATAATTTCTTTTATAGAGGCATACTTATTTTTATTGATATAATACTGAGTTGGAATCACTTTTTAACTAAGATAATGTCACTACTTTTTTTTTAATATGGTCCTTTCAGTATTTTAAATTTTAAATGTGGCCCTGATGGTCAAACGAGTTTGACACCCCTGGTCTAAGGCCTCGCACTTGCAATAGACTGGGCTACCAATATAGTAAAGATTGGGACCTGAATCTCACTAGGGTGTAATGTTGGCACATTTTCTCTAAGTTCAACCTTAACTATTATTAACACTTTATACCAAATATATATATATATATATATATGCTTAAAACCGGAACAAGTAGTTTCAGCTTTTTCTTTCTCTTTTAGTTCATGAGCTAGGCCCTACCCAAATCCATGGTCAAGCATTCTAAGATATCAGGCTCACAATGGCGAAAAAATATAAAAACCCTCTAGGATCCCACCCTCAGATTTCCTAAAATAAGTGCAAAGTGTCATTTTTTAAGTTTCTTGGTTTAGTAGCTATCTGCACAGGTGGAGACGTTGTTAAATGTAAAAGTAAAAAGAAACTCTCTAGGTGCACATTCTCAGGTTTCCAAAAATAACATCAATTTATGATTTATTTCAATTGGAGATAATGCCACTTGGGGTCACGAGGTTAAGGCATCAGGTTCACAATCAATGTAAAGGGGTGTTTTTTTTGTTTTGTTTGTTTAAAAGTACATATCCAGAAAACATAAAATTGAGAGTTTGTTCGACTATACAACTATGATATGCATTTTCTACAAGAATAATGTGTTTGTTATAAAATAACCTAATCTCAATATAACCATTTTTAGTGAAAGCCTTCCCAAACCTTTCAGTCTAATCACCACTGAGTTTATTTGCTAGTTGATTTTCATTTCGGTAATCATAAGTATTGATAAGTGTACTCATTAGAACTATGTGAACATAGGTATATTTCTATTTAATATACGTATTTAATCTGTATTCCTACACACTAATTATATTTTAAGTTTCAGTATTTGAATTGGGAGGTCCAACGGCGCACCCTTAAATCTTAGAGGAAAGGGAAGGTTAGAGGGCACAGCTCCTTAACTACAGGAAGCAAAGCCAATTTATGACAATTAAATGTCTGTAGATGCTATTTCAATTTGTTTTGTAGTAACTATGGGCAACATTTTCAATAATATAAGTGGCCTTAGTGTAGATGCAATGTACCAAGCTATTGTTTACAATTAGTAACTTTTGGGGCACTTTTAATGTGTGTAATGTTAGGCTTACCATAATATTTTCAACACAAACTGGGACACTTTAGTGTTTTACTCAAAGAGAAGAATCAAAGGTGGAGGAGCCTTATTTGTGTAGGGGGGAGTAAGCAGTTGAAAAATAAAGGGTCTAGCCCACCAACCCAAAGGGGAGTCTAAGTACCCTCTTCGAGAAAATGTTACAAGAAAAATTTATGCATACGTAAGCCATTCGAAGGGTTCTTTACCTCAGAAAATGTTGTGAATTTTGATGATTCAAGAAGCCTTTTATAGTAATCCTTGTCTGATTTTTTTCAAGCTGGGCTAATATGTAAAAATTAATTGGGTATTTTTAATACTCTTACTATATTGATTATTTGGTAAAAATACAAACTGCTCATGGAAAAAATTACATAAATGGCCTTTCCGGCCCTTATTTACACCTCTGTCCACCCTTGTGAATTGTGTTGGCTGTACGTAAACTACATACATTCTACCATGTTGGTACCTCTTTGGTTTGTACACTATAGAGTAATTACACTAGTGGAATGTGGATGAATAAGGTAGAATTTAATAGGAAATGTTCTTTTATTTGCTTGAAATAAGCGTGGAAAACAATTTAGGAATAAATGCCCTTGGTATACCTGACTGGTATTCAAACTCTGGTCTCTCTTTCACTGGCAATCCAATCTAACACAATTGTCCTTTTTGGCAAAACATTTGACTATTGGCTTATGAAAATAAAATTTAAATTAAAATAGTAGTTATTATTTTAAACCCACTTTACACTGGCACAGTACAAGTAGTAAATAGTTTGACAAATTAACATTGTAATCCATGACTAAATTTTGATGCAGATAAAATAAATGATAACAAAATACTATTTTACTAACAGACGAATTAGAATATTATTATGATCAAACATTTAGAAATAATGACTTAACATACACTTTCTGGACACACTAATTATCCAAACCCAACTTACACATAACCCTGTTTCTAAAACAAACATCACCGAGTCCGATAGCCGACAATCTCTTAAATTGTAAACTTTCAACCATACCAGAACTAGGGCCCAAAATGTCTAGTATTTTATACCTATCTCAGTAGGCACATATGCTGCCAGCTGTGCTAATGTATCAAACTCCCCTAGATAAATTTTGTTATAATTCGAACCCTGACCTGATCTCCATATAAATGTTTACATTTTAATCAAAATGAAGGCTTTAACACTTGTTATATCATTTATATTGTTTTCTTTAGTTGCATAAGTGAATGGTACATACTATAATATATCTACTTAATTAAAATTACTAGGCCTATGTTTATTTAGTATTTACAAAATGTCAACTTCGCTAGATATATAAAAAAAAAGCACAAGTGGTGAAACCTATGAACATAGATAGCAAACTAATAGTGGAACATTGTTGACTATCTTCGCTAATCCTTTCTTCACATTGGCCTAAGCTACGTGAGTGCTGACTGCTAGGGAGGGAGTGCTGTGTCTTGGTGAAAGCATGACAGTATAAAAGAGAGCAGCAGATTGTCAATTCACCAATTTTCTCTTTTTTACACTGTCTCCGCTTCGACTCACCGGCTTTGCAACTACTGTAACTGGCAGTGAGCTACCCTCCCATATCCTCTTAGGCACGCCCAAAAATTAGACGAAGAAATATATTATCTTTGAACTTTCCACTCTTAACTATACCCCAAAGCAATCCTTTCCAATTCCCTAGCCCAACTCTGCTCTTGATGGTTCCCATTCTTCTTTCATTTTACCTTATATACCTAGCTGATAGTGGGCTTGAAGCCGTACATTATATTAAACATTAGGTTATTTGACTTGTAGCATTTAAAATTGTAACACACTTTTGGTAAAAATAAATTAGGAAAGGCTAAAAATTGAATTTAAAAAAAAAATTGCACAACTCAATTAATTATATATATATATTTTTATTTTATTATTAAATATTAAACAAAAGGCTATTTAAAAGTAGTAGTCATTTTCTTTTATCTGAGTAAATTTTAAATATTTAGAGAAATTTAAATATTTATACTCCAAAAGTGACCTACAATGATAATACTACTGGCCAATGATATATTCCACTTCACCCACTTCCCACCTCCATAACTGGTGCAGTCCGACCATATATATTCTCGTTTGCAGTCGCTCATATATTGAAACCTCATGACTAGATAAAGCACCCCCCTTTATTATTTGGGCTAAAAGCAATGGCTACTACAAGGAAACAAGCCAGTGTGTCTATATAAAAATCCAATAAACATCACACAATTCACTGCTATGAAAACTAAGCATGGTTAATAAGTTCACAGACCACGTAGTGCAAATACTGACTTGTCTATGTGGAAAACCGATGTAATAGCACACTCGACAATTCCTCTTATCTCCAGGCCAATAGCCAAATATTCCAACATAAAATAACACACTAAAGCTACAACAGACAACCTGAACATCACATAAAACGAGTCACACCATTAATCTTTAATATTCTTTACACACACCCTTGCGGTGATAACAAACACTTTAACAACTAATAACATAGATTGTTGCAACAGCCACCAAATTCCTTAATCAATTAAATATAAGAGGGAATAATCACCACTGTTTGGAACTTTACTACCTCCATTGTCAATGGGGTCATAACAGTGATTTAGGGCAGGCCTGTCCAACTTTAAGTTAGCCAAGGGCCTTATTTTATATTCCTAGACAGTAGACACCAACAATGTTTGCAAGCAGACTAGGCACTGCATTTTCCCACCATTGTTTGTAAAAAGATATTCACTTCCCAACATTTTTAAGACATCCGGTTTTCATCCTCGATTTTGCTTCTTTTTACTGTAGTAGACTTATTAATCTTGTCAGATTTCACAAAATTATTAAAAACTGGAGTTATTAACACGATACACTCACTAAGTATAACCATAAGTTAAGACTAAGCTTGCTCAGCTCACAATGAAAAATGCAGCAGAGATGGACAGCGAGCGTGTTTCCCATTTGTGGACGCAGGTACTCTTCAAGCTGTTGCCAGATTTCAGCACTCCTCAGTGTACAGCATTTTAAATTTTAGAATAAATTAAACAGACAAATGTTACATTATAAATATATAGCCTAGTAACTAATTTATGAAATTAAAAGTATTATAATAATTGATATACAGTACAATAAAGCAAATAATACATATAATAAACTTTACACAATCAAGTCTGATAATGTTTAAGGAACTCCTGGATGATGTTATATATTTTTTAAACTTTCCCATTGCATAGCAGGCTGCAAAATGTGCTGCCCAGGGCCGCCAGTTGGGCAGGCCGTATTTAGAGGATAACAGTGCTAGCCCATACTTTCCTAATGGCAGCGTTGGAATAGGTTGGTTTCCCTTTTTAATTGCAGTGGCTCTCACTACATGGAAGTGTCACTCTTTACTCCTGTGGAAAGTTAACAGAGAACACCAAGCAGTGTTTATGTAATATTGTGGAAGTTAGAGGTTGGCTAATTTGTCCTTCCACCTTGATTGTTCACAAGAGCACTGATACCAGACTTCATGTTCTGATATTGGTACATACATAAGAGTACTAAAAGTTCTTACTATATAATTAATTCTTGAATATTAGTTTGGCATTTTGGAAATTATTGTTTGTTTCATATTGTCGCCTTCTTTGAAGGTGACGTAAGATTAAGTTCATGTATTGGTTTTGGTAATCAGTGAATTAAAAGTTTGGATATTGAATCCTGTTGCTACAATTTACCTTAAAAATATCAGAATGACAAGGAAGTGATTTAAAGAATACCTGGTTAGAGTTAAGATGTAAAAATCCCCTCCAGTATACCATGAAGTATAAGAGCTTACGCCTGCCCTTTCATGCCAAAATTGCTAACTCTCTGTGTGTTTGTCTGCAGATGAGACCCTGTTGAGCCCTCTGGTGATGTGCGGTCCTCATGGGATCAAGTTTGATGCGCCAGTGGAGCTTCGGCTGCCTCACTGGGCGAGCGCTGAGCCTGGAGACAGTCGGGGATTCTCTCTCAAATCTAGTGAGGCATCCGACAGGTTGGGGAGCCACCATAAATGGGAAAATGTTTCCCTGGATAATAACAACAGTCTGTCTGCCAACAGTGTGTCTGTGCTGGTCGACCACTTCTAACTGAATCTGCTCTGTATGGCCAAAGTTCTATCACTACTTTACTCCAGGCAGTGTTATCCGCCATAAGTATATCACTATATTTAGCTGAGTGGACAGTTTCCATAATATAAAGGATTTTTTTATTCATGACAAGGGCATTCATAGACATATGCAATTATTTTGGGTTGTGGATGAGTTCTCAAGCCCGTTTTCTTGATACATATAAAGAAACTTAAGTTTGGTACTAAGTACTCATATAATAAAATAGTGAATATAAAAAGAGTAAAACTGACATACATGATTATGCTTCCCAACAGACAAATCATGTGATTTATGTGTGCCGTATCATATGTACTGATGGTTGTAGGAATACTTTGACTCCCTGCAGCTTAGGATTGGAACTCAAGGTTAGTGTTTTGCAGTCGGGAAACATTTAATTATAATAATTTGTATAATTTGTATAGCTATTCATGTTTAGGGAAGGAACAAAGACATACATAGTTGAGAAAACATAGATAGAAAATAAACTGCTTTTGATTGAATATTTGAATAGAGTTGATACTGCAGCAAGACGCAGTGATATTTATAAACCAAAGCAATGTTTTGTTATTTTTATTCTAATTCACATAAATGACTGTTTTGTAAATAGTATTTTTTACCATAGATTATAAGAAGTAGAATGTGGACACATCACAGAGGGAGTATTGTACTTATTTTTGGGTAATCTGGCTAATAAAATTGCTATCTTACTCAAATATAAATTATTCATATACTGAAACCATTTAATTTTAAGCCGTATAAAGATTTATCTTACACATATCAGATGGAAAAAAAATCTCAAATTGTAAATGTATTAAGAATAAATGCTCATATTATTGTTATGATTAAATGTTCTTTTAATTAGCTGTGTGTTCAGCTTTAGTATTCGACCATAACCCGTTATAGTGGCCAGATCAGGTTGGCCTGCAAATCATTTTATCTGTATTGTCATACCTATAGGCAAAGGTTTTGTTTAGGCCTGTGCGAGAAATTGAATTTTGACTTTGAGAAATTTTTGGATGGGAAATAATTTCTCACAAAAACGGGATAGGAAATGGGAGAAAAATTTAAAATATTTTTTCACTTTAGGCTCATATTTATTTTTCAGATTTGTTGTTTTAGTTTAAACATGCCATCTCATTCATTCCATTTTGATGATAAAATTGGAAGATTATGGCAATTTGATAATAAGTGACACAAATTTGATAGTTACAATTAAGTTAAATTGTAGTAATGTCAAAATTATTTTTAATTAGGACCAGGAAAAGGTACAAAAACTCCAGTGTGTTGCAGCTATAAGTCCAATCAATAATTTTAATTCTGTGATATTAAAAAAATAAAAAAATGTGTAAACTTAAAATTTTTATTTTTATTTATCTATTTATCTATAAATCGTAAGTTTTCCAAATAAAAACTGTTGATTAAGGTTTTTGAAGTAATGTAAGTTAAAAAACCAAATATAATTGTGTATTTTTAATCAAGCATTTTTGGTATAAATATAAATAAATTTTAAACATATATATTCTAAGATTGACTAAAAAAAATTATTAAATAAAGAACTCATAAAGTGAATTTTAATAACTAGGCACTTCCACAGTAAAACATCAAGATATCCAAACAAATCTGAATAGGTAAATAAAAGTGAGCCACAGTTTTTCCATAAGAATACCAAACCCATGTCTTAACTGAGCCAATGTAATTGATTACCTCATGTAGGGGCAGTACTGATGGGTCAATGGATGGACTGACTAAAATACTGATGTGATCCGAATTTTCTGATCACATCAGTCTTAGTCTATCATTCTTGCAAGTGGTGGGAGAGACTGAAAGTAAGACTAACCCTGTGCGCGCGCTTGTCAGTATTTCCTTGAGTCTCAGTATCAAACATGGACGCCGAACAAGCAGATGTGAGTGCCCCAGTCATAATCGCAGATAATGTGGTGGAATAACCAGAGCATGTGGAGCTGAGACTGATAAAAATAATGAGGCGAAGATCGGCCGTGTACGATCACATTGTAAATACTGATGCACACTGTCAGTTCTAAGACTGATCGTATAGGGTCCCTATTAGGTTTTAGTTACTAAAACTCTCACAAAAGCAAATTGATACCATTCTAAATAATATCTTTTATATAGTAGACATATCTTTATTAAAATAATTGTGATGAATTTGTATTTTGTGCATAATTTGATATTTAAAATCCACTTTTATCATTATTATGCACTAAAAATATGTTTTCCTGTCATAAGTCAATTCAGGGATGGATATTTACCTCAATTATATGTAGTGTGGTTATGTTGTTTGATGTTTCTCAGTTGTTTTGTAAGAGAGTTATAAAATAGAAACAACTGAAGTTCTGGGTATCCGTCTACTTAAGAGAATATAAGGTTAATTTAAATGTAATAGCTCAATACATTTTTTTAATGAAAATGAAGTACAAACATGGTTTTGATAAATAGTCCTTATTTGTAACTTTTTTAATATTTTTATCAAAAAATTCCAGGAAATATTTTTTCCCGCATGAGTTTCAGGAACAACCAATTTCCCAAAATTTTTCCCTTAAAGTTTGGGATTCCGCACATCCCTAATTTTGTTATTTAAATAGTAACTACCCTTTTCTTTGAAACTTGACTGAATATGATAAAGTTACCAGAATAACTTTTAGACACAACTACCATTTAACAGTGAACATTTGCTAACTCTTATTCAGGTATAGTCCATTCACCGTAGGAATTGTCTTCTGAAAGGCATTTTTCCTTACCAGAAATCTATTATATATTAGGATATTGGTAGGAAACAAGACCTTTCAGAGAGTAATTCCTACCGTGAATGGAGTATATGCACATGCTTTTATTAGCAACATTTTCATATGTTTGTGAATCTTGTTTGTGAGGAGAAATGGTGCAAGGTACCATAACTGCATAGTCCACTTGTGGGCTGATCGATGGCAACACATGAACATTCCACCTGTCTTGTTTTAGTTTCAAGATGAAGACTGCTGCCTACACCTTCGCCAAAATCATGACATTGAGTAGCTGAATGCTTGTTGTTGTTGTTGTTATTATTATTATTATTATTATTGTTGTTAGCACCGCGTCTTACTACCCGTTCGGGTTATACGCACTTACGCTAATGTGTAATGGTAGGGTGATTGTGAGATGAAATGAACGTGGAATCCGAACCACGGTGGAGGCCTGGCTTTCCCCACATTCACAAGATATCTTGTCAGAGGTGAAGGAAGGGTTTGGTCATCAGATAAATCTGTGCTGGGACCGAGGATTGAACCCCGGCCGCCAGCATAGAAGTCTGACACCTTATCCCTAGACCGCCAGGTCACCCTGAATGCTTGTTATATTCATATAAAGAACAGTTAGAAAAAACATTCCATTTTATTTCTTAACTCATTCTCTAGTGCGGGCATTGAACAACATCTTTGTTTGCCCAAGTGTTCCTTGGCGCAAGTGTGAATTGACCTTTTATTTAAATAAATTATGATGCCATCTATCAATGAACCACTATACTTCATATTGAAACTATTATATGGAGGCTACAAGTTAAATGCTATACTATGACCATGAATCAAACAATAAATGAGAAAATAAGTGAGTAGCCAAAATATGTGTCAGATAAGAGCATACCAGTAGAAAAATGGCTGTCGGGTTTGCATAGATCGCTGCGCTAAACACACACCAGGGAATGGGTTAAAATGAGATATAATTTGAAGGACTCTGGTGTAAAATATTATACTAACATTTTGCACTTTCATGTTGTGCCAATTTTAAAATATATATATATATCATTTTATGAGTCACCATCTGCCAAATCTTTGATCAAAGAAGTTGACTTCTAGAATTATAAATAATATTTTATTCTGTTTTTTAAGTTTGACAAAACATGAGAGTGAAAAATGGCTTGCCGCAACTCAATAAATGGGAACATAAGGTCCCCTTTTTCTTACATGTGAATATATTTTAGTTCTACACCCTGACTCTGTGTCCACGGCGATTCTTAGGAGTGTATAATGTGGTTAAACTGAATATATGGGATGTTTAAGAATGTATAATTACTTGACTAAAGGTTTTTTTTATAAGACACTTTATAAATTTAAAACTTAAAATATTTTGGAGCGTACATTATTTAATCCTACAGAGAATGTTAGAGATGAAGTATAAAAGAAAAAGACGTAAAGTGAGACCAAGGAAGAGGTGGGAGGAATAGATAGCCACAATTGTGGAAGGAAGAGGAAGACGAGGCCATTTTACTAAAATGACCCGGCCACAGTCTGGATACAGTTGATGACGATAGTTAATAAAATTGTTTGAAACATTATTTTAATACCCACACAAAAAATGCCACCATTTTAAAATTAATTTGTGTATACAAGTATATATAAATTTTATCTTACAATATAACTGGAAGTGAAAAAAACTATTTTTACACCCCAATGTCCCCCCCACCGAACAATAAAGTACTTCCAGGCAGAGTCATTTTATCAGTAGCGTGATTGAGTCTGATCTTTTCCGATGTAATGTTGGTGCATTCACTACATATTCACCCATCTAACACTGTCGATATATTAGTAATTGTAAGTTGAGTATAGTCCAAACAAGTAATAAAACATATATTACTAACAAAAATAGTTATAAAATGAATTACTGGCAAATGGCTTGGAATATATAATAATGCAGAGAAACACTGTACATTAATATAATGTTAAGTGATGGGGAAGGAAGCTAATTTTAAAGAATAGTTAGGTTGGGTTAGGCCTAGATATGCACAAACAAACACACTTCTCTCCATTTCTTGCTACAATTTTAACACTTCCCCCATCTTTACGCTTTCACAGTTACACATTGTTTAAATTTTCAGATATATTCCTTCTTCATAAAAAGAGCACATTAGATAAGAACACACAAAACACAAAGAAAGATATGTGGGACTTCATGCTTGAAAGGTTTGAAAAAACTTGCAGTGTTGCCAAATTAATATAAAAAGATAGAAAGCTTGATTAAAAATTAGGAAATAATATTTTTAGGCTTTTTTTAAGATTTAAATTAAAAAGGAAAGAAATTAGTTACTTATATCATGACTTAATATTACATGAAAGAGTACCTTGAATAGTGGGGTTTGCAGGCACGTTTGTATTGGGAGGGGAAAAGTTTATTGAAATCAAACATCTGAAGTAAAGTTATGTTTTCATGTGACATTAAAAGTCATGCCATTTTGAAATGGTGAAAATAAGATGTTTTCACATATAATCAACTAGATAGCTGTTGCCCGCAGCTTTGCTCGCGTGGAAGTTGATTATATACAAATACGAAAATATACATATGTATTTACAGATTAATTTAAAATATTACGTTACGTTGATGACCATAACTTGACCTCAGATCAAAAATAATGCAAGTCCGATACAAACTTTCACCCCCTTTTTCATCCCTTATTAAATAAAATTTCCAAAATTCCTGAAACACGTATTTATTTGTTTTACGTCAATAACCGAAATACAAAATTTTGTTTATGTAACTTTCAAAATGACGGACTTTCATACATATTATCATACATATTATCATCCCCTATTTTGACCCCTTTGGGGTGGAATTTTCTAAAATCCTTTCTTAGTGGGTGCCTACATAACAAAATGAATATACAGTCCGAATTTCATGCTTGTAGCCTTGATAGTTTGCGCTCGGCGATGATGAATCAGTCAGTCAATCAATCAGGACATGTTATTTTATAAGTATAGATGTCATAGAATTTTTATTCAAGCCAAGGGAAAATGTTCTAAAATCAAATGGTTATGGTGGCAATACATGTTTCGAATGAAATTACTCTAGCAAAAATTTATAAAAACAAAAGAAACTTAATGAAAAAGTTTGAGTCAGAAAAGTGTGATATGTTGCAATCAAAGTGCCCTTGTATGAGGTATTGCGTCGTTGTGTTCTTCCTTTTTTTTTTTTAGCACTGCGTCTTACTACCTGTTCAAGTTCTGTGCCTATTTGCATGGAGAGAGAAAGCGAAAAATTATTTAGGGAAAACTACCCTCCATGCACTCGACTGGGATCAAACCCCAATTTCCCCATCTTCAGGCAGTCTAGTCTAACACAAGAGTAGTGCTTTAGACCACGCAGCCACCAAGGCAGGTTTGTTCTTACTATTGAGGGTCTTGCTAAGTTGGTGGATGTTGGGGGTCACAAGAGAGAAGCTGCACCACTATGCTCTTTTGTGAACCCCAGCCTTAAATCTCCCCCTAAAAATTCACAGGTGAGGGTTAACAAGAGTAGTATTTATTAAATATATAAATATAACAATAACAAGTACAATAGGCTAGAGCAAAATGTGAGTAGTCAATGGGGACCGACGAGATGCCAGAGTTATAGTTGGAAATAATACTTATTTAGTAACAACATGCGTTAGCAAGGATAATTTCTGAACATAAAAGTAAAGCCAGAAACTCACCTCAGCGGGCCAACGGTAATACAAATTATTTAAACAATAGGGGTACAGACAGAACCTCAAAATGAATGGTGGCGAAATCTAATTCTAATTCAAAAGGTGTATACATTACGTGGTTTGTTAACAAAAGATCTGCTAACTACTCTAGTGGCCTGAAATCAATGTCAACATTAAGAATATATATTAGAAAACAATGCCATCTGCACACAATGAATTAATATACATGTATATGGATATCACCCACATTAACACGTCTAAAGAAATTACATCTGCCAAGCGGAAAAACAGTAAACTACATTTATGTCACAAAGAAACAATTACCCGTAGGGGTTTAAATCAATAGTGAAATTGGCTCCACAGTAGCCATATTATTCAATTTAGCCAAAACATTCTAAATTCAAAGCAAAATTTATTTAAGATATAAATGCAATGTCCAAAAAGATAATTTTGAAAAGATAATAAATTTAGGCTGAAAGGGAATTTAGAAGAAAGCGCAGACATCTGCCCAGATAGTGTCACCTACCTGGCTGAAGTCGGTGAAATAATGAGAACAAACAGATTAAACCTGACCTGGCCCTATATAGCATTGGAGCATGGTCACGTGGACACAGAGCGGATCAAAGGACGGAAAAGTAGGGGGGAAGGAAGTACATGGTGCGGCACTAGAATCCACTGGAAGGTTCGAAGCTAGTCTTGTCAACCGTGGATGGATCTAGAAGGTGGAACAAGGGAGAAAGATCCCCTTCCATTGTGTTTTTTGGAGATACACACACACACACACCACCGCGGAGGGAGCGGGGAACTACAGCTTTCACCAGTCTAATGCTGATAATGCGAGCTGGTGATTTGTAGGCGAAGTTGGAGAATGGGCGCGTGCGTCTTCAAAGGGTGTGGTGTGTTACATTCAAATATACTATTGTAAACTTGTAACAGTGTAACACTGTTACATACTCTAAAGATTGTTACTAGAATTCATTCTCTCTAGAGAGTTACCATGCTTTATTCTAGAGTGTATTTCCAGGATTCATTCTCTAGATCGTTACCAGGATTTATTCTAGAGTGTTTTGCTAGGATTCATTCTTGATCGTGCTACCAGTTTTTATTCTAGTTAGTATTGCCAAGATTCATTCTCAAGAGTGCTACCAGTATTAATTCTTGAGGGTGCTACCAGGACTCATCCTCTCTCTCTCTATTGAGGTAACAACATTAATTCTCGCGAGAAAGTTACCAATATACATTCTCGATAATTTTACCAAGATTTATTCTCGAGCATCTTTCTAGTATTCATTCTAGATAGTGGTACCAGTATTCATTCTCAAGGGCATTGTCTGTATTAATTCTCGAGAGTGTTACCAAAATTAGTTTTTAAACCATTTATTCAAAGTATGTTTATGCTTTTCTTCAGAAACATTTGTTATAATTTGTTGTGATTTTACTAGATGGCAAGTAGTATATATTATACTTTATAAATACCTGTAGTCTTCCTAAGCCATGTTCAGAGTTGAACAGAACATTTCGCGAACATGTTTCCATACTTGGTAACAACATAATTATTTCCATCTAGCTCATTTGTGCTTCGATTATTGTAGTGATATCCAGGGGTGGGGATTTATTATTTATACTCCATTCACGGTAAGAATTACTCTCTGAAACGTCTTATACCAATATCCTACTATATAATATATTTCTGGTAGGGAAAAAGGCCTTTCAGAAAAGAATTCCTACGCTGAACAGACTTTACCTAACCCTTGCACCGAAAACTCGGGGGGCTTTGGGGGTATACCCCCAACCACTGGAGGCAAGAAAATTTTCGAACTAAATATACCTTGTTAAGCTATTTCAAAATATAAAAAGTAAGCTTAGCCTTGGCTCAAAGAAATTTTTTTTATACATCCTCTAGAAAACCATGTTTAATATAATACAACTTTTTCATAAAGCTTCTGAACATATTAGTTACTTTTAATTTCATACTTTAATCTCAATCCAAACCACTCGGTAGTTTTCATCAGCATACTGTTTTTGACAATCACCTTTTTAGTCGACATGTAGATTGCTTCTGAGAAACAAATGAAGATATGAGGGGCAAGGAAAATGATGACAGAAAATGCCAATATTAGTAATGGATTATGCTGTGGCTTCTGAGAAGACTTGCCGCCTACAATTCTATGAACACTGACTATCCAACCTACAAGTGCATATTATCAAAGGGAACAATTTCTACACTGCCATTGATGCTACAAAATAGTTACTTTTAGATTTTGTATGTGATTCATTAAGAAAAACATTGCTGTTCAGCTATTTTATGTCTCCATTTAATCTAAAAGTAATTAAGGATAAATTTTATAGTTACAATAACTCGAGCAAAAATGTACAAGTGATGAATATTTTCCTCAACCCCTGCAATGCAAGGGTACTTTTACGCTCCACTCAACCCCCGCACGAGCAGGCCTGCAGGGGTCGGTTTTCCGCCACAGGTAATATGGATCCTTAGGATTCCAGATTACTTGGTGTGGCTTATAGAGCTCTATGAGCTTAATTTGCTCTTCTTTTGACCATTCCATGTTTTACAATCTGCTAAATAAAGGAGATTATTGTTGTTTACTATTATTATTATTATTATTACTACTATTATTAACGCATCATACACACTAATAAATACTCTCGCCAAAAGATTACATTATGTAGGCCTGCTTACAATAATCAAAACACACGTGTGACTCTGCTACTGTCCAGCAAATGACCGTATGTTCAGGGAAATAATCGTGGAGGTGTCCTGACTAGAACAGGACCGAACACGAACATCCTTTGATGTGACGGGTAAAAACCAACAGCAGGTGGGTCGGTGCCATACAGAATAATGAACACATTTTGTTACAATCTTCTGTTCGAAAAATCATCTACACTTATCACGAACATATTTGTGTTCATTGTTTTGTTCTAGTCTGGACGGGGCGTTGAATCTACTACTGACCAATGTCTATAAGAAGAGTATATGTTATAGACAAAGTGATTAACCAGGTCACTATTAAAAATGAACTGGCACTATCCATAGTGACCAATGTAGTCAGACAACGTGATAAATATTTGTAAATTTTACAATTTGACTGGGCAGTATGCATAATGCTCCACACTCTTCGGGCTGTGTAAAAAACATTGCAGTACTACATCATTGACAGGCTGGCAACAATGAACATCCGATCACGTGCCAAACAATCAGCGCCCACGCATTCACATGCAGCTATTAAACACGTTAATGCCTGTACTAGATTAATGATAGTAATCAATAGACATTAGAGTGTGAGGTTTGTTGTGATTAGGTTATATTGTGTTTACTTTTGTGATATTAATTTTTTTAAAGTCATGGTGGATCCGAAAAATGAGATAAAAAATCTTATCGATAGCCAATTATATGATTTATTGATGGCTGAAGAAAAAAACCGCTCAAATTCTTATCAAATATGTGTATTTGATTATGCTTGAGAAAAATAAGCAGTCAAAAGTGAAACAAACACCAAAGTTAGCCCAAGAATATTCGCGTTTGCGCCAGTGTGACGTTTCTATAGGAGAAGTAGAAAAACTTATTATTCCTATGAAGGAAGGAAATTCTTTCATTAAATACTAAATACACACAGAAGAAATATTCCAAACACTTCACGACACTTACTTTTCGATTGCTCATGGTGGAAGAAACCACATGGAAAAAGAGCTAAAGAACACATAAAAAAATATTATGAGGGAGGTGATTGTGATAAAAAAAAATTACAAATTTCACAAAGAATAAAGTGATCCGAAGAAGTGCTTGAAAATCAAGCAAATTATCAATAATGAAATGAGCTCAAGATGTCAGGTTAACTTGATTGACATTCAGATCAAAGACCTCTCCTCTACATACAAAAAGTGCCAAAGAAGTAGGAAGTAGCATATGTTTCTTTATAAATATTCATGATATTATACTGCCTGGTCAAAATGATAAATTTACAACTATTTATCACTTTGCCCAACTGCTTTAGTCATTTTTCATAGTGACCTCTTTTTCACTTTGTCCATAACATATACACAAGAGTCAATTTGGAAGCAAGGCTGCCTAAGCAAACAGAGCAAGGCAACCATGGTTTAACCAACTTATATCGGTAATCAAAGTGAGGCAGCATGCACGTCTCAAATCTGCCTCTAACATACACATTTATTCAGTGATTCAAACAGCTTTAGGATCCGCGTGGTGGGTAGGCTGGAGAACATAGTTGCCACATAAAGGGAGTTTGTACGTTACTACTATTCAAGCATACTCAGTGACTGTCAAGAAATCTGGCAATGTGCATCAGTTGCTATGACAACTACCCTACCTTTGTTGAGCTAATGGCTTTTCCAAATTGATTTTCCACTCTCCCTCCACACTAATGTGGTTACAATTCCTATTAATATAACCTTATTCATCCTTAAAACCATTAGCGTAATTAGCGCATATGCATATAACCTGAACGGGTAGTAAAACGCTTTGCTAAAAAAACTCTCAGCAATGATAATTTATTTCATATCTCAAATATTTGCAGAATTGGAGATATCCGCTCATACCCTTAAAGTAATTTTGTTTGTAATTTTTTTTTAATGCCTGGATACAAAATGTAATCAAAATTGTCAACATGGAATTTGAGAAAATCGATTATATCTCTCTTCAATCATAAGTAAACTATCCTTAACTTCAGGGTTAAAGAAAAGTCTAAAAAAAATCTCTTAGGAACCCGATCAAAACTTTGGATACCAAATTTTTGCCCGATTTGTAAAATGTCTTTGGTTCTAGTTCCAGTAACAGACAGGCAGACAGATGGCAATGAAAAAAATACTTTTTCGTTTTCAGGGAGTCATGAAACATTAACATCGTTCAAAATCTCCAGTTTAATTTTTTTGGCGATAACAATACTTTCTCTACCCGAGGAGTGCGAGAAGGTAAACAACCTACCCCACAACTCCATTGGTCCCAAACTTGTCAACTGTCTCAAAGTCAACTTTATTTTTCGCCGGGCTGTATTCACACATGAACAAGGGTGAGGAAGGTATAGTTTTAGAGTAAACATAGCTGCATTTGCTTTTAAGGAGGGTAAGAAACCATTTAGAAAAACTATCCTCAACACCTGACCGAGATCCGAACCCTGATATTAGTGAGGCACTAGCACATGTCACCACCGATGCAGGGCGCAGAAAGGAAATGGTACTCGGGAGAAGCAGACAAAATGTGCTACAGTGGCGTATTTGGAGGAAATTAATAGTTATGCTGTACTCGATTATTTGCAGGGGGTGGTTTGGGTGCTGCAAACCCTAAATCACTGGTGACTAGGCTGTTAAGGAATTCTGCCCTGGGAAATATTTGAACATGGGTGCCTCTATATCAGCGGTTCTTTAACATTCATGATCTCTACTGATTACTATGATATCTTTGGATGTGTGCCCCACTCCTCCTTAAGCCCATCTCTTTGTTTAAACCTATCAAACTATTATAATATCAACATTTACAACCTTCTACTTTATAAACTAAACCAAACTAAACTTTACTAACTTTATAAAATTACACCAAACTTATATTAAAAAAACACAAAAATGTGAAAGTCTATGTAGTTATTTTTTTATACATTCTCTAGATAGCTGTTGCCCGCGGCTTTGCTCGCATGGAAGTTGATTATATACAAATACGAAAATATACATATGTATTTACAGATTAATTTAAAATATTACGTTACGTTGATGACCATAACTTGACCTCAGATCAAAAATAATGCAAGTCCGATACAAACTTTCACCCCCTTTTTCATCCCTTATTAAATAAAATTTCCAAAATTCCTGAAACACGTATTTATTTGTTTTACGTCAATAACCGAAATACAAAATTTTGTTTATGTAACTTTCAAAATGACGGACTTTCATACATATTATCATCCCCTATTTTGACCCCTTTGGGGTAGAATTTTCTAAAATCCTTTCTTAGTGGGTGCCAACATAACAAAATGAATATACAGTCCGAATTTCATGCTTGTAGCCTTGATAGTTTGCGCTCGGCGATGATGAATCGGTCAGTCAGTCAGGACATGTTATTTTATAAGTATAGATTACTGTTTCCAGCCTGTGGCTTGGGTCAATTTTTTATTCAAGTCATATATTTTCCACTACCCGCTTGCTAGGCTTGTCATACATATCTTCATATGACATAATCTAACTTAAAGACTAGTACAGACACAACATCCAGTCCCCGGCAGTTTATTTATCAATGTGAAGGGTGAACCCATATTTCACCAATTATACATTTTTCAGCCATGCCAGGATTCAAACCTGGGACTCTTAGCTCAGTGGAAAGACATGCTACCGACTGAGCTAGGGTGTTGGATTCTTTTTACCTTTTACAATGTCAAAATATTTTGTTTCTTACTGACCAAAATGAGTTAATTCATTCTTTTACAGCTTTGGAATGTTTTGATCCAGGAGTATGACAGTAAAATAAAAAATGAGCTATTTCCTCCTTGATAATATAAAAATATGTGATGTAATCCAGGAAAAGAGTACTTAAGAGCTCGGCCAGACTGACAAGCAAGCGCGTGTTTGACTGAGCTACTGCCTGCAGTGTTATGACCACGACGCAAAACGAATTTGCGACCGTTAGCAGAGAGACGCTAGACTTTGCATCAAAAGTTATTATGGCCGACCACTTTTCGAAAGCAAAGTCCTTGCGAGCGCAAATATTTTTCTAGTAGCGTGACGCTAAGTTGCGCAGACATTTTACTTGTCCTTTGGTTTGCGTTACAAGGTTATGTATGCTAGTTTTTGTATTTTATTACGTGTTTTGTGTTACATTATTTAAACTTGCCATCTCATTAGCCCAATATAATAACCTCAAAACTTTTTATGTGTGTGCGTATAACCCGAACGGGTAGTAAGACGCGGTGCTAATAATAATAATAATTTTTATGTGTGTTTCACATAATCTAGCTTAAAAAGGCCTATATCATAATGTAGGCCAAGAGTTGGAATACACTGAATGTATTTTATTTGAAACACAACACTATCAAAATGCATTACTATTCACCATCAATACACTGATAATTCAGGTGATAAAATAATAAAACGTAGGCCTAATATGTTTAAGATGCCTCATCAAAACTTTAATGATGTAATCATATTTAAACTGAATCGTACATACAGTAGTAATTACTATCCACATTAATGTGGGTTGTAGGCCTATGAAATATTGCGGGCAAGACTGGAAATAGCTAAATAGGCTCTAGCTTAATATTTACATGCGGTTTGGTTTAGGCCTAGGTTTTTTTAATCATAAAAGGTTTACTAAAGTTTTCTGAAACCAATAATTAGTAGTTAAACCTAGTTATAGTGAAGTGAATATTATTATTATTATTATTATTATTAGCACCGCGTCTTACTACCCGTTCGGGTTATACGCACTTGCGCTAATGTGTAATGGTATGGTGATTGTGAGATGAAATGGAGGACCTACAGTTTAACGTGGAATCCGAACCACGGTGGAGACCTGGCATTCCCCACATTCACAAGATGTCTGAAGTGAATAAATTGCAAACAAATCATTATAAAGAAATAAAATATCCTTATATTCTTAATCACTTAATCACTAAAGTCTCAATAATTCCCTTTAAGTAAAAGATGCATTTTATTATTTTTAGCCATCCAAACCACCCTCTCGTTCACTTTTTTTGTTAACTTAGTAGGATGACTAACATTAAGTTGTCGAAAATATTCAGTGTGAACACAATTTTTGGGAGATCTTGAACGCTTTCATCAACTTTAACTAATTAGTTTTATTTTCTAAGATCTTAACACCGCATATTTGATTCAATCTCAAACGTGAGAACCTTTTCAACACTGTAAATTAATAAAATTAGCACAAAGTCGGCCTATATATGTTCAGGTGGAGTACTGTATAGTTAGGAAGTTTTCTTTATCAAACCTCGACTCAAACAATATAAAATTTAAAAAACACCTTACTGTAGGCCTATATCTTTGAACGTTCAATTTTTGGCTTGACAAAATCGAGGACGGTTTTAAAATAGGCCTACTAAGAAAGCCAAAAGCCAAAATATTAATATACTGTTTGATAAATGTTGTTTTTGAAAAGAAAGTTTTATAAGGCATATATTTTTTTAGTTATAAATTAAAGTCATTTTAAATTAAAATAGGCCTAAATATAAGGAGAAGTCTACATTATAAACTGTTGAAATTATTTTTAATTAATATAATAAAACACACTTGTTCCAGTATCAACATTAATATATGAATAAAGTATTGGGTCATAAAGCATACATCTTACAAAAACATTGTTTCTTTATTAGCCAACTTCTCATACTAATTTATTCATTTCCCCATGTGACATTACTATTTTAATGCATAGCTCACATGTTTTTTGACTACAATATGTTATGTGTATTGAATAATTTAAGCCTAGTATTTTTTCATTTCAAATCGTAAGCAAACAAAATTATGTTATAATAACAAAGACTACAATAAGAATTGAAATGAATACTAAAAGTTGAATAGACGAAAATGATGTAAATATGTAATCAGTTTAATAACACAGATTGAGCAATATACTAAAGTAAACAATGATATGGGATAGAGAATGGACTAAAAATACTGTGTACAAACATAGTTGTCATATTTAAGTGAAATGCAGGTCAAATTAAAAGTATAAATAAATATAGTTAATAGGAAATACATATAAGTGTTAACTATACTGTTCCTGTTCGAGCGACTAGATTGAAAATAGAACCAGTTCTATCCTTCAAGCGAGTCACTCCTCCCTTATCTATGCTCAGATCAGTCGCGTGCTGCTCCAGTCTTGCCACCTTTCATTACAACACATGTGCTATATTTTATTTTTCAGTCACTCACTCGCCCAGTCTGGCTGTACACAAAAAGTTGCTTAATTTTTACCTTTCCTCGGACATGCTAGGGTATAATTTACATGGGTTTATGAGAGCCTCCACCCCGTATGCTACCCCGAGGCGCCTCATATGCGTAAATCCAGCCCGGGTTGAATAATAGCCTGAAAACCAGAGTGGTGACCACTCATCACGTTTGTACCAGCTTTGGGAAATAAATTTCTTGGCTTTATCTACAAGTTTTCCAAGCTAGCCTGAATACATCCAGCGATTGATTATGGATCATGTCCAAGTGGATTTGTGGACTCACAGAATTTCTCAACTAGTTATTTTCTACTTAACATTGATTGAAAAACGACAACCATTTGGGAAGCAAAGGAAACATCAGTAATTTCCTCTGCTATCACTGAAACAAAACTTGCTTTTACGATTTTATGTTTAATATGGTTCTGGCAAACAGTGAGCAAACAGTCTAATAAATCGTTTTGAATTTCTTTCTATGTTCCTTTAAAGACAGTCGTATTAGTGAAATGGTCTTTTATAGATGAATCAATTTCTGCCGAGAGGTTTATAAGACCTCTGAAAACACTTGGATTTAATGAATCATAACTTTCATTATGTCTTCGAAGTGCGAGCTCAAATACACTGCAAAAGATAATTAAATAAATAATTTTTGAAAGCACGTAACGATATTTTGTTACTTGCTCAATGTGTTTCTTAACATTCAAACGAAATGCACTGTTGAGCTCTTGATAAATATCAATCTTTCCTAGCAAATTAAACTTTAATATGAAGTTTAAATGTGATTCTGAACATTCATGGTTTTTTTATATTTTGAGTTAGATGTTATTAATCAACGATACCGTGACTTTGCAAACTTGAATCACCACTTTGTTTTGCAAACAGAAGACAATTAAAACAAAAAAGCCTGTTAGTTAAATCACATCTACAAATCCATGGATATCTTTCATATAATTCGGATTTCAATTCCCAATTGAAATATCTAGTTTTAGTTGTTGTTACCTGGATAAGGGGTGTTGAACTGAGAAATATAATTTCAATTTTTCTTTCCAATGACAACATCGAAAAAGGTAATTGCTTTGCCTCCAAAACACTGATTTTACTCAGTACTATAACGGTTTACACTATTTCTTACACACAATAATAAAACTAACTTTTAAAACTAATAAACAGATTAATAACTCTTAAAAATTAAATTAACCACATATATAGTAAAACTAAGGGAGAATCCGTACAAAAAAGACACTGCTGACTGTGTTAGCTACTCCACAGCGAAGGTTGTGCGATTGGAAAGCTATGGGTGGCTCTTGCCCCTCAATACACTCCCTCCTATTCTGCCCACATAAACTGTTTTCAAGGTCAGTTTCTTCAATCGCACGTGGAATCGAGCCAAGACCAGCTGCTCTGTGCTTTTATAACTTTCGAATTTCACACTACAGTCGCCTCATGCCAGGGGTGTATTTAAAGGGGGGTAGTGGGGAAGGCTCGTCATGAAATAGGCAAAATCTGGAAATGTGCTTAATATTTTACTTTATTTAACTTGCTATATTTTAATTTCTCTTAAATTTATCTTTGGGGGTTCACGTGCTCATGTACACCAATAGAAGAACTGCCACTGTCAGAATACGCTGGGATGCCAGTTTCATCAAACAGCTTATGAGCATATATTTTTTTCAAATTTTCAATTTATTTATTTAAGTTTTTATTTTTATTAGAGGTCCTCAAAAATATGGGACCCCGTGAAGCGTAGATCCCGTAGCATATGCTACTTTTGTTACTGTGTTAATCCGGCACTGGGTTACACTATGGTAATAACTCATAAGAGAGGGTAATTATTCAAATTCTAATAATAAACAATTCCACCTCCTTCATTACTTACAATAAGACCTTAAACTAGTTCAGATTCACCTTCAGTAAAATCATAGGGAGTACGATCATGGGTGTAGGGAGAACTTAATTTGGGGGGGGATTTGGAAGGATGGGGAGGTGGGTTAAATATTTTAAGTTTGTGTTAGAATGTTAAGGTTTACTATCAATCCCTAATAAAGAATAACGTTGTTAATTTATATAATAGTTGTGGAACATTATTTTTTAAGAAGGGGGGAGGGGGGGGGGCAAAGTGACTAAAATGTTTTCAGGAATTTTATACCCTCCTTTCCCTCAGTTAATGTTATAAAAGTGGATGCTCCTAGAAGCTATTTATAGTGGTCCTTGTTTGAAGATTTAAAAAAAAATTATACTCTTTTAATAACTATTTAGAATAGTACCACCCTCGAAACATTTTAAAACTTGGATAGTTCTAGAGACTATTTGTAATAGTCCTCCTTTGGCAAAATTGGATGCTTCCTAAAGCTATTTTAAGAAGTGCTCACCATATTTATTTTTATAAATTAGAGCTCCTAGAAAGTGAAGTGGTCCTCAAACAGATTTTTTTTAAATGAGAATGCCTAGAAGTATTTAGAAGGTCCATGTGGAATAATGCCAGATCTGGCCCCGAACTGGAATTGGACAGACCCGGGAAACCCAGATTTGCCGCAGATCTGGCCAGATCTGTCCTAGTTCTAGGCATATCTGACTCAGATCTGAATATATCTGACGCAGATATGAATGTATCTGACTCAGATCTGAATATATCTGACTCAGATCTGGATATATCTGACACAGATCTGAATATATCTGACTCAGATCTGAATATATTTGACTCAGATCTGGATATATCTGACTCAGATCTGGATATATCTGACTCAGATCTGGAAGTATCCGGACCAGATCTGGGTATGTTTGGGCCAGTTTTGGCCAGATATGAATTTTACACATGGGGGTGCTTCCCTGATTTAAAAAAAAAATAAATGCCTCTAGAAGCTATTTTAAAATAGGATTTCCTTAGAAACTATTTGGAATGGTTCTCACCTGGATTTTTTTAAAATATATGTCCTTAGAAGATATCGAAAGTGGTTTTCTCCAGACACTTTTAAAAAAATTAATGTATTTAAAAGCTAATTGAAGAGGTCCTCGCTTGGACCAAAAATTGTATGTGTGATATGTATATGGAAGCTTTTTGGAGTGGCCCCTTATAGGTATTCTTTTTTAAATCAGATTCTCCTAAAATCTATTTGGAGTGATCCTCAGCTAGCAAATGTTTGAAAAGTGAATAACTCTATTATAAGTTCTTTCAAGTGATACAAAGTGATCTTTAAGCTTTATATAAAAAAAAAAAACTTCGGAAAATTTCGAGAGGTGTTTGAATCTCACAGTTTACCTCTCCTTACACCCATATACGGTTAGTTTCCACTAAACAAGTAACTATTCAAACTAATCCAAAGGGAATTATAATGAAAATAAATCGTATACATAAAATTGATACAAATCAAATAAATTATATCTACCAACCAATATAATATAATTATTAGATAATAACATTATAGTCAAACTAACTTCATAAGAAATAATCTGGGCAATTTAACGTAATCCTTATAATAAAGCGTGATTAGAATAAAAAGATCATCCTGCCCTATTAAATAATAATTTTTCCTTAAATAAACCAGCGTGTTGCGGTTGAGTGTAAACTAACTTTTAACTGGCTCTTTTGAGTACAGTGAGCACCACATGGTTGTATAATATCACTAAACATTGATTAAATCCATTCAAAAAAAAATGGCTGTTATTTTTATTGAAAGTTGAAATTTTCTTACAAAGTAGAAATAGTTGAACTGGAGGAGAAATGCCAATTTTCCTGAATTTAGGAAGCTGGTAAGAAACCAAAGGTTGGCTTGTTAAGTTAGAGCAAATAAATTACCGGCTGACTCTCTTGGTTCAGAACATTTGTTTTTCTAACACAATTTATTATCAAAGGCCACAATTATACTTTTGCTGACCTATTAGGGTTTATTGTTTAAGATTCTTAGCTAAGTACTCGAGAATTGCTATTAATGTGAATATTTTTTTAACGCTTTCATTAAATTAGTTAAGTGAATAATGCTAGGCTTGTTATACATTTAATTTTACTGTTAATAAACTTAAGGCTGAAACACAATCTTAACCCAGTTGTTTCCCCGTTAGGTATGACACCGATTAGAAATTAACCATTGCTTCAATATAACCATATTATTTATGACACCAAAAATAAAGAATACGACTTAAGAGGCTACATTATTATAAATGGGACGTGTGTGTGTATATATATATATATATCAGTTTAGAGTGGTCTGAAAAACTGGTTTCGTATATAAGGCGTTTTTTTACCTTATTAGTATTTTGAAATCTACAACTTTAAGCTAAAATGCAGTGAAGTAGGCCTACTCCCCCGGACAACCCCACTATGCCGGGCTTCTGCTGGGTGATAGTAGGCCTATGCTTTATTCGTCCCATTTTAGGTCCTTTTTCACTGTCATTATACAATGTTAAGATATTTTATTCACTTTATTACTCACACAAGAGCAGGCCCTATGTAGGATCTAAGAAACCAAGATTTATACCGGTAAATGCTTAACACTTTTAATAAACCCCATATTTAAACAAAACTCGACAACACATCGTCCAAATCACTTTTGAAATGTAAATAAGTTGGGGACTTGACGATGATGTATAACATTTTCAGATGCTTTGCATTGTGATTCTGTGCACTAAAATAGATAATTATGCCATTGTATACACCCATGTTTAATTATGATATTAAATAGTTTATTTTACCTATAATTATACATTAAATTTATTAACACATGAAAAGTTGGGTTGGGAAAGTCATAAATTTAAGCATATAAACTGGCCAGACATACACGGGAGGTCTCAAGTTCTGACAATCAAGGCCATGTTGAGAAATATGGCATCACTAAGTTGAGTGGAACTTTTTCTTATGTAATTTTAAAGTTTTTTTTTGTATAAATTGACCAGGCCTATGTGGTTTTATGTTTGGAAAAAAAATGGCTGATATCAATATTAAATTTTGACTTTTAAGAAAGACAAGGCTGAGAGAGAGATGAATAAAGCATGGTAGCCCCTTCAACTGTGTGTGTGTATGTGTGTATATATATTGACTGACCCTAATATATATATATAGTTAGGGCCAGTCAGGGGTATAGTGACAGTTTTCAAAAACCCACTATAAATATAGTCAAATCTCCATTGATATAAACCTCTGAATAGCAGATTAATCTATATAGCCTAACGTAAAGCTTACATTTCCCTGGCAAAATAACAATGGCTCTTAAGGTGAAACAACTTTCCAATAATGGACCTACTCATTTATGAACACCGGACACAAGACACTGCTAAACATGCTTATCTATACATACAAATCTCTAAACAGTGGAAAAAAAATTGAAAAGACCAGTTTATAATTACAATATTTTACTGTAGGAATTTCAGGAATTCCATTGTCTCGCTCAAAGTGTGAGCAGTCCTGCTTTCCCCCTCTAAAGAAAGTTTCTAAAATAGCCTCTGTAATAATTACTATAGTACTTCAAGGCCTCTCTCCTTCAGCGGGGGTTTATTTAATCTTGTGAATGTGTGGAATGCCAGGCCTCCACTGTGGTTTGGATCCAGCATTAAATTGTAGGTCCTCTCATTTAATCTCACAATAACCCTACCATTTCTCGTGCTTTATTATGAGCAGCTATTTGTTTATTGGTTTTAAGGAATTTGATCAAAATAGACACCATGAGAGAGGGTACGAGGAATCATGATCAGCCAAGGAATCATCAGTGTTACACACAGATCCATCAGAGGTGAGCCATTGTTAGAGGCTAAGTGGACTTTATACTGTTTGCATGCATACCTCGCTAATATGGTCGGCTAGGTTCCAGACCATTGTCATAAAGTGAATCAGAGCATTTTTTTTTCACTAGTCAATGCATATAAAAGCCTACAAACTTAAAGTAGCTATGGGTCATTTCGTGTCAAATCAACCAGGAGTCTGAACCTTCGTGTCTCAGATTAGAATGATTTTTTGTTTATTGGTTGTACTAATGAAGTATATCATTTCCTAAAATAAAATTTCATGTTGTTTTAAACACAAAGATGCATGTAGATCTGCAATCAATGGTGCTAGAGAGTTCTTTCATGGCTCATTTTAAAGCTCTTTTAAAGGGCTTTAATTTGATATGCAACAAAACATACTTAAAAAAAAAAAAAATTAATCGGTTTTCAAAATTTCAAAAACACCTTCATTGATTTTTTTTCTAAAAATTATTTATTATTCTTACATGTATTGACTAGAAGTCTAAATTTGAAGATGGAGAAAATATTGGTTTTGTTGTGACAAAAATCTAATTATAGTACTGCGCTGGTAATCGGCGCAAAAGTTCAGCTTTTACTATTCAAAATAAATAGGCCTACTAGTTGCATTTTGATTTAAAAACAGTATAATATTACTAACTGCTGGAATGAGATAATATAAAAACCACTAAAGGCCTACCTAAAATTCATTCAATGATGGAATCCTTGATTTAACTTCACTGGTACCAATTTAAAGCACAAAATAAATGATACTTAAGAATATTATTTATCACCAACAAATTATCATATTTTTGAAGAAACATCATGGCTAAGTACACTAATAAGTTGTTAAAAAGTATTAGCTGTTTTCTGATTTAACACATTAAAATACATATTTGATTTAGGTTTCACATTTTTTCAGCTTTTTATCTAGAAGAAGGGATTGATGCTCCTGCCATCTCTTCTTTGGGGAGAGTATACGTTCTTCCTGTTTCTGATCTTGGTTCAACCTCTTTCACAAGAGTCTCAGTTTTCACATTCAGAATACTAATCTTGGCTGTGGATAGTAAAAAGATGCTGCAGGTCCTCTAGGATGTAAGAAGCTTACTTTAATTTCATTCAATTCATGATTTTTTGCAAGAATACAAGCAAGCCACCAAAAGTTGTCATATTTAATAGTGACAAATCCGGATTCCATTGTTTCTAACTCTGCTGACAAACCCTCTGATGTTACAGGCTCTTCTATAGTTTTTTCTATGCTTAGGGAGTAAAGCTTGGTCTCCATTTGTGTTTCTGAGATTGGGATAACTGCATAAAATTTGTGTGTTCCTTTTACTATTTTTGTTTTGTCGAAGTGTATTGTCAATCTTTTTTCATTTTCATTATATTCCTTTATGGTGCAAAATTGAAATTGGATACCTGGAAAATTTACTTTTACAAAATCGAATAACTTGAGGTGTCATTATTTGTTGATCATAAGGTCGCTGCAAACTTGCTTTTGTAGCTAGTCTTTTCACAGTTCCCCCGAGACCATCACCTGCATTTTCACCATGAGATGTAGCAAAGAAATGCCACTATGCATCAATTACAAAAAAAAATTTTTGTGCAAACAAATATTCAAAAAGTTCTTTCTGTTTTTATACTGGCCTACACAACCATCTGAAAAGTAAAATATTTTTTGTATGTTAGGAATAACTTCTTTGATAGCAGCCATCAGGTGTGTTTGGAAGAGGTTGAATACAACATTGTTGTGAGTCAGACATTCTGATATAAAATCATAACTAAGGTGTTTCAGCCCGCCTCAGTGGTGTAGTTAGCTAATGCCAGGCCTCCACCGTGGTTCGGATTCCACGTCAAACTGTAGGTCCTTCATTTTCATCTCACAATCACCCTACCACTACACATTAGCGTAAGTGCGTATAACCCGAATGGGTAGTAAGACGCGGTGCTAATAATAATAATAGCTAACACGCTAGTTGTGTTGAGTTAGACTGCCGAGGACAGGGAGATTGAGGTTCGAATCTCGGTCGGGTGAACTGGTGGTGGTTTTTCCTAAATGGCTTTCCACTCTCCCTCCACGCAAATATGGGGCCATTTCCTCTAAATTCAACCTTCCTAATTCCTAATCCATTAGTGTAATTAGTACTTAAGTGTATAACCTGAAAAGGTAGTAAGACACAGTGCTAAAAAAAAAAGATCAGTACATTGTCTTCTCCAATGTAATAAATTACAAAGGGATGGAGGGTAGCCTGCTTACAAACTATAGTGGCAAAAAATTTGAAAACTCACATTTTTGGTCCTTTTGATAAGTACAATAAATGAACAAACATTCATAAAAATGGAAATCCTTAAGGTCCAAAAATATCTTTTAATTGGTTGATTTGACATGAAATGACCCCTATAATTTATTAAAAATGGTGCAAAATAAATAAATGCGACAGTACCCCGGTACTGTGTCGCTAATCTCAAAACCACAGAAAAACCTCTTAAAAGCTAGACAAGCACAAGCATTAATTGAAAAGCACCATAATACATGAGTTTAAATAGTGTATTTTAGTTTTTAAACTCCAATAAATGATTGTTATAAGCAACAATGTTTAGGCCCATTCTTACATTGTTACATTATACAGTCCTTATAATTTAACAGTTTGTGAAGTCTAACCTTTGTGTTTTACAATATTATTTGGTTCTCCTTGTCAAGTTTTAGAAGTATGCCTTCATTTATTCTTATTTTTCTTAAAGATCTAGAATTCTTACAAACCCTTTAATTAGTCTAATTCTAACATAGCCATTGTAACATTGTCTGAATTATTCTGAAAATAAAACATCTTTACTGGTGAAATTACTAGCCTAAAGTGTTTTTGATACTTGTCACTTGAGTGTTTTATCATTTAAAATGTCTGTTGAAAATAAATTTCCAGGAAATTCTTTAATTCCAAGCATTTCTTTGGTCTTTGAAAGTAAAACTTACCATAGAATTGGTTATTGTCGTGCCAATAATCATTCATCGCTTTCAAAGCTTGACAAAATGTAATTATGCTAAGCTATAATGATACACTGTAAAACTGAGCCTTATGGTTGGTGGTATGCAATAACGTTGCTGAGCTTGACCGGAATACAAGTCAAATGCAAGTGAAGTCCAAATAAAATTTATCAGGTGCCTTGCTAGATTATCTTGCTAGTAGTCATGTGATAAAATCTTACACAGAGGTACCACACACTGGCGAGAAATAAAACTCTCTACATCCACTGACTTCTCAAGTGATGATTTTGTTTGTAAAATTAGCAAAACTGATCTTAAAATAAGATACAAAATTTAGACAGAACACAGCTTAGTTACTGTAGCAAGTAGCACAGTACCAGGTCCTAGTCATGAAGATGAAGACTTTGTAGACTTAGATGTTAGCTTAGGCACTGTCCTGCATGAGGGATCAAACATGATCGGCACGGTGCAAAACGAGCAAATTGGCGTGCCTGTCCTGTGTGGGTGAATACAAAAAGCAAGCAACAAGAGTTCATATCAGTAGCCATGATGTTGTCGTCAAGGAACTGTGTGTGAACCCAATCAAGTGTTAATAAACTACAAAAGGCTAAACAGAAATATTTCAAACAAATACCATCTTCTTGAAGGAATAAACACATTAAATAATAAATAATTAAAAGGGGATAATAATTCTCACTCTTTCATACGTCTCCATTGTTTAGATTTATAAATCTGATTAGGTTTTGAATTCACATTTTTCAACTTGGAAATAATTTAACACAATTTTGGTACTTTTTATGTTACTCATTCAGTGAATTCTGTCATTTTAATCACCAAACTAAATGTAGTTTGACCTAACCAAAATATCCACAATAAACATATGTGAATGCCTAGAACAGAAGTTGTCAAGATAAACACACCCTTTGTCTGAATGCTCAGCAAAACAGTTGTGAGTTTTGCTGCACATGGTTCTCATGAAAATATCAAAATATTTAGTCAAGTTATACCAACCATGCCAACATTGCATTTAATATTTTCGTTTCTATACACCCACGTCATTTGCAAAAAAGAAAGGCTAGTTTTGGGGAATTTTTGAGGAACTGTATGAGCTGTTCAAATGAAAGTATCCTACCGGAAAGATAGGGCTTTTAAAGTTTTTGCTAAACTTCGACCCAAGCACTGTGTTGAAGCTGGAGGAAGTGGTACTCACTTAATCTGTTTTTGGGTGATTCTAGTGTCACGTGTGTGACTTTCGGAGTCATTATTTTATAGTTTTGATTAAATGTTTGGAGTGTAATGTTAATATTTTTGAACGATCATATTTTATTTCAACATATTAAACTTTTTTATTTTAAAATACATGATTGAATATTTACATTTTTGATATGTTTTTCTACTCGAATTTTTAAAATGTTTTTACGTATGTGACTCAGAGAATTACTACATTCTAACAAGGACATAAAAATTACAATCTTATTATTGTGGATTCAATTGCTATAATTATATTATATTATTCCCACTATTAATGGGTAAGCTTATTAATATTGTATATTGCCAAAATGTTTGCATTCATATCTTTGCTGCAATAAAATTGTAGGTGACCTGGCGATCTAAAGGTAAGGTGTGAGACTTCTATGCTGGGGGTCCAGGGTTCAATCCTCAATTCTTAAATTTAAATAAAATATTAGTTTTCTTATGCTAAAACATTATTTAGTTATGTTTTATATTGAGTCAGGTTCCTATCATTTCTTTCTTATCCTCTTCTTCTGCAGGTTTTGATGTTTCACCACTCACGTAAGCCCGAAGTCCACTATGAATTAGGACTGCTTTTGCCTGTATTTTACATGAATCTTAATGGTTTTTATTTAATGGATATATTTTATATCTACTGAAGTTAACTGATTACATTTCAAGTGCAATTTTCAGTTCACTCGGAAGCTAACCAACACAAACCGATGAAGTCTTGCAGATAAACAATCACAAAATAACACTCCAAACTTCTGTTTTAACTTTTACTCAAACTTCAAAAACGTTTATGGGTTCATAACCTGCTTCTAATGGTATGAAAACATCAATTAACTGTTTGAATACATTATACATATTTTAAACACAAAGCATGATTGTTAATGATTTTTACATTCTTGATAATTAATAACCCAAATCATCTATACTTTATATGTTATATAGGATAAATCAAAGTAAAACAAAACAGAGTGAAACACTTAGAAGGCATTGCCTGTCTTTTATTTGTCAATGTTCTCCTACAAAGTGCTCTATTGAGTGGATGAAATTAGTCAATTCCCAACAATTTTACCTGTTAATCTATAGAGTTTTGTTCATGATGACCTTTATAGCATGAAGTTCACACTCTCAACACTATTCTTTTTTGGTCTATAAATGAGTGAGTTAGACCAATGTATATTTAATACCAATTAGACAGAATACCAAGGACTAATTAGGTGAGTTAAGTGACTGCCAAACAGATCCTTCTTGCTTGTCCTGAGGTTGCTGATAACGTTAGGATATAAAAAGTAATAGTCCTCGTCCCTTCTTGTCATAGTGGCTGATTTTCATTTAATAATAATATATAAGGCTCTCAGTCATACACAAATAATTTATAGAATGCTCTTTACCTTCAGAGAGCTAAAAACCCTGGTTTTCATAGTGTTATTGAGGTGTATTGGGAGCTTATAAATATTTTAAAGTACCACCTTTATGCACAAATTAAATTTATTTTATAACATAATCATTTTTTATAACTTAAACAATCTCCCTAAGCTATTATCCACATGAATGGACGTCACCAGATATGTGCCTGTGTGGTTATTGGGATATTTCTTAGTAATTATAACATTTCACGAGCAAATAAAAACCAACTTAAAAATAGTATGAATGTTTGATTGGCACTACTCACACCACAAGAGGAACATATTCTGGGAACTGCGAATGACAATCGACCAGTATCTGGGGGTGAATGTCGCATTAGCCTTCCACATTCTCTTTTCTTCTCTTTGCTTGAGTTTCATGAAACATTATATACATAGATAAGACACTGTTAAACACCCTCAACACCACACCAATCCCTGGCAAAGTAGACCACATGTGTGGTACTAACACAACTAGCAAACACTTAAGAGATGAATTGACTTGCTTGGTTTCTGGCCAGTACCATATTAATAATTTTAGTTATATTCATTTTCACTATTAGTGAGGAGAAATATTAGATGAGATTTGCAAGGAACGTACTTGTAAAACAGTTGAATGGTTGTTAAACCTCTAGTCAATGAAACATTAAAAGTGAGTAAAGGAGTTAATTTATTATAAGAAGAAATATAATTTTTTTATTTATTTTGGAATAAAATAAATAAATATGAATTGAAGATAACAAACAATATTTATTAAGGATAGAAACCTTAAGTCAGGAAAAATCGATTAACTTATATAACCACTTCTCTAAGAATACAAAAAAAAAATACTCCAAAAATGTTAAAGAACAAAATGGTTATACAATTTGGATAGTCCTAATATATTAAAAAGGAACATTTAGCATATGAAATAGTCAAGGACTCGTTATACATGATAGAGAATAAATAAACAAATCACATGAATGACAATTATACTAAAATTTAATAAAAAGCCGTGACAAGGATTGATACAATTGCACTTAATTCAAGGAATAATTAAAGGTGATTGACAGTAAATAGATTTAGGCAGTTAACTATGAGTATTTTGAATTTACAATCTTTGGTTTGGATTAACTTAAGTTTTTAGATTTAATTTGGGGGTAGGCCAAATAATGTGCACTATTTGAACCGATTGATTATATCAACATACAACTTAATAAATAATGTAATGCTATAACAGACACAATACCCAATCTCCCGGCCAGTAATTCATTAGTGTGTAAAGGACATCCCTAATTTTAACATTGATAAAATCTTTTTACTGTGTTGGGTAGGTATTCAATCTTGGACCCCTTAACTCAGTAAGCAGACATGTTACCGGCTGAGCTAAGGTGTTGGGCATAAGCCTTTGTATAACTAACCAGAAGTAGAAATCCAGAAATATTAGTTAAAACCATAGGTCATACATAATCTATAACCCAAATTTGGGTATCCCCTAAGCTTCCATTTGACCAACAATGGCATACTGTTTAGTGTAGATTTACTAAGAGATTGGTTAACATCTGAATCATATTTAAAAATGGGCCCTGGATATTTCACAGATTCAGCATATTAATAACATTGGCACACAGCATTGGTAAAGAGCACTGCTACCAGAGATTGTGGTTAAAATAGCAGTTCAAGATGATAAAAGAGGGATAATGTATTGCCATTTTAATAAGTTGTCTTAACCTGATAAGGGATGTCCATTTACACGCATTATAGTGTTGTCTTAATGGTATGTTTCAGATTTACAGAAACTGGTTGATATCAGTAGCCCAAGTAATGATTTCAAAACGGAAGAAACAAACTCGCTGGAAATGGATCAGAGTAGCAATAGTTCTTTTGTGTTCCCGCCACCACCTCAGATGAGATCCTGCCGACCTCTGTCAGCGTCCCCGTACTTCTGTGTTTCGGACTCTGATAGCCATTCAGATTCGGGCTGGGGAGGTGGTGGCTCCTCTTCGCCTCTAGCCATTCGCCACTCTGTGCTTGCCTTGCGAGGTTACCAAAGTGATGGAAGTCCAGTCAATTTGCGTTCCCTCCCTAGCTTCCTGCCTCCCATTGGTGTATTTTGGGATATTGAAAACTGCCACGTATGTTTTTGTTTTTGAAATATAAAACTAGTTTTCATGTAACACTAAAATTGATCATCTTTCAGCATGTTTCATACTGGATTCCTGGGCAGCTGCCCTGTTTGCACGGCCTTTATGCCGCCCTTGCATAGAGTAACAGTATTTATTATTTCACTTATGATTTTTGGTCTAGTGTTTCTACAGCAATGTAATTCATTTTACAAATCTTAACGAGTTTTTAGTAAATGTCTTTTCAAGATAAAAGCGAGAGTCTGTGGTGCACCATACCGTTTATTTTTTATTACTAAATTACAAAATTGCCTTTACTTCTATGGAAGTTGGTTTGTGGACCTATAATTTTTAAGACACATTATTATTATTATTATTATTACTATTATTATTATTGGAGTTTACTGACGTATCGACACAACTAGAGGTCATGTAATATTATTAAAATTATTCTACTCATGTTAATGTGTACATCAAAATCCATAATTTCTGAACCCCTTTTTTTAACAACCTGTATACATGTGCGTATGTGTGTAATTTCTCTAAAAAATCATGTCTTAAACTAAATGAATTTGATGAATATTTTCAGGGGACAGAAATAATAGTTTTGACACACTTGCCCACCCTCCCTTTAATTAATCTCCTGGATGCACCACTGAACCTTAATATCTTCAAAATTAATCTGGCTATAAGTAGGAAAAGGCCTTGTTCGTATATTGTCACATGCTAAAATAGATTCACTACGTACAAATCACTCAGTAGATTATTTAGCTAAATATGTGAGATTAAAATACCTTAAATATAAATTTAGGGTAAATTACAAGGTAAATCTATCTTATCATAGTGCTAAAATAGATTCACTACGTACAAACCACTCAGTAGATTATTTAGCTAAATATGTGAGATTAAAATACCTTAAATCTAAATTTAGGGTAAATTACAAGGTAAACTTATCTTATTATAGTGCTAAAATAGATTCACAACGTACAAAGTATACTTACTATCCATGCTTACTGATCCACGTTTTCAAGGTGTGTTTGTTAACAAAATTGTTGCTGTAGCAAATCTTCAAGTTGAGCTAAACAAGTATTGAAGTTTTGAAACACAGCTGTTAGAAGAACAATCAGGACTAAGTACAACCACTTCTTCTCTTTGGTCTGCGATTGATGATCTACCAAACAAATCTCTCTTTGATTCAGCAACTGATGAAATTGAGAGATACTTAGGTGAAAAACGTATTTCCTGGAGAGAAGACCCTTTGATTTGGTGAAAGGAAAAAGGACAGCATACTTACCCGAATCTAGCTAAGGTAGCAACTAGGTACCTGGGTATACCTGCTACCCAGGTCAGTAGTGAGCGATTGTTCTCCATGGCAGGCAAATAGTTACGGAAAGGCGTCAAAACTTGCTTCCGGCACACATTCGACAACTTGTGTTTCTCCATAATAATTTGTAAATTTGGCCAAATTTATGACTTTTTTTTTTTCAATTCTTATATTTGTGTGATGTTTTTTTATATGTGAGTATTTTAAAGAGTTTCTTATTTGATGTCTATTATGATTTTATTTGTTTTTATAAAGCTTAAAACAAAATAATTACTAATGCAAGTGCAATATTATAACTTAGGTTGTGTTTATTTTGTTTTCTTAAACATAAATAAATTCAGACATGTCAGCATATGAATATAATGTGCTTTTACTTTTCTGTATGCTTTTATTTTGACCTAAATGTACATACTGTTTGATTTAAAAATTAAAAGTAGTTTTAAGTGACACAAAATTCCTAAGTAGCTTCGACTTTGACTTTTCTTCGCAAGTTTCAAGCTTTGCTTTGACCTCGCTTCGCATTTAAAAAGTGGCCTTCGCACACCCCTAATAGTTTGTCCACGTCTTGTAAACTATAAAACGTTGAAGCTTCTTGTTACATTTTATTTTGTATAACCAGCTAAGTCTGTATTGCAAATACTTGTAATCAATCAACCTCAAATACTTTGGTTTAATTTTAGTGAAAACCTGCTTTGTTGGCTGCATGGTTTAACACGCTACTCTCGTGTTGGACTATACTGCTGAAGAGAGGGAGGTTGGGTGAACTGAGGGTTGTTTTCCCTTAATGGTTTTCCACTCTCCTTCCATGAAAATGTGGATGCACTTCCTCTCAATTAGTGAACACTTTTATTAAGTCCATATTGTATATGTTTTGCTTGTGTTTTCACATTACATGAATCCTTAACACACACTGCGTTTCTTTACATTAGATGAACATTAAGATGGTCATGATCTTGGCATTAGACATGACTGATGGGGTTGAATTCCTTGATAAATCCATTGAATTAAGTAGCGAAGATAAATTCTCTTCATTTAGCCTCATGGTTCTTAAATAGTCAACATTTGGGGCAAATTTTGCATTAGTTTTGTTACTGATCACTGTGTAGTTAAAATGTTCTTTAGAAAAATAGTACACTCTAGAATTTTTGCAATTTTTTACATTTTGGACAAGATTGATGTTTTGGTAAAAGCCACTATTCAAGGTTAAATAACTTTAATCAACTTGAATTATTGTCTGTGTGAGTTATGTCAAAACTCATCGAATTTGGTTTATCGGTTACAGGGGGAACCAAGCTAGGCACTTGTCCACAGACCAGTGGCTCAGCCTAGTCTGTTTAAAACTACTATTAGACCAACACCTATATGTGCCTGCTCTGCCCAGTCAATTTTAATCGTCACCCTCCTATGATACCCACATGTGATTGGTTGATGAGTTAGGGGGTGGACCATTCACAACATGGCACATTGTTTGGGTTTTACAGAGTGTTTTACTGAAGTGAAGGATAAAAGTTACACTTGATAAGACAGATGGAAGGCTACTTATGGGAAGTGAAAAAGAGATGCCACGAGCAATGATTGGCCTACTAATATCCAGGTCATCAGTAAATGAGCCTGTTCACCCATCACCCAACACAACTGAGTCAAACTTGTCCAAGCACATCACTGATGCTGGGAGTACATCTGGCTAGTAAACAAGCTCTGAGGCGGGCCCAACCGTTAATTAAACACAAGCTCCCACATCACACACTTTACCGTCTATACTACTAAGCAACTTCAAGTGAACTTCCTTCTACTTGCCCACACCATCTTGCACTTTGGTTTCCTTCCGTGATCCTCTCAATCACCTGAACTAATCAGGGAGCTGAATCCTCACCCAAAAGGGGTTGAGGTACTTCTAAATTAGCGATTATTGTTTGAATTGTGTGTTTAGCGCCTCCTCTAGGTCTACACTGAATAATGCTGGGTTGCTAGTATTATGATAATTAATCCACTAGCTTGCCGCACTTTCTGTCTCATATTTCTAAAGTGATAGATACATCCTAAATTTGGAGCACTATTCTACAAGACTAAGTTGATAACTTTATACTACCAAGAAATGAAATAAGAGCAACATGTGAATGTGTTGCCTTTGATTTATTATAGAAACTGTTATAAATCATTATGTGTATGCATTAAATACTTGCACATTACCATAACTACAATACATCTATGAATGATATACACAATAAAAATACTCCCTCCCCCCCTCCCACCCCGATCCAACGGCAAACATCTTTGTAAATAATAGTTGGCACACCAAAATTGGTCTTTTTCAATAACCACCAAGCTTTGTGGAGTAACACAGTGGTTAATTTGGCTGAGCTGCTATGACTAAGTTTATCTGTAGGTCTATAAATCATAAGTTAGTAAATGTTATCAGCAATAATATTTTATTTATTAACTATGTGGCCTATAATCTGAGTAACTATAATTCAACATTTCTTTACAATGTCTTCAATTATATTTTCAGGTGCCCAAAGGTCGCTCAGCATTAGCAGTTGTTGAAGTTATTCGAACCAAGTTCTTCAAAGGGTACAGAGAAGTTGAGTTCTTGGTAGTCTGTGATGTTACCAAAGAAAATGCACAAGTTGTTCAAGAATTAAATGATGCACAAGTAATTAGCAAGTATTTATATTTGTAGATTCAATTTTATATTTTTCAAACAGGGTAAAATTTAAAAAGACAACCTAATTTAGAACAGATCATTTAATACTAAACACTAGAGATGGGTTGAATCCAAATTTTCACTTTACCTATGATTCTCAAATCTGAATCTTTTAAAACATGATAAGCCTTGTCTCTATTGGTATGATATTTTGCTTATTCAATTCGATTAGGTTCTCACTAATTATTTAGTGGCTATAAAAAGTAAAAAACCTAACTAAATGATAATTTTTTTTGTCATAATGCAAAATTACATTGAGTTAATTGTTAACTTAATGGCCTTGCCCTGGTGGTTGTTAGTTTGGTCCTAACATTATTTTGGGCTCACCCATTAATAACATTAAAAAAACTTCAAATTCATAATTTGAAAAAAATTCTAAATTAAAAAAAAAATCCTGAATTCCCTTAAGAATTTGAGGGTATGAAGGACCCATTCCTCTCTTGTATTATAAGGATTCTTCATTTGTGTTGTTTGATTCCAGATAAACTTAATACATGTTGCGGCAACATGTAAAAACGCAGCAGATGAGAAACTTCGCCAATCAATTCGCCGCTTTGCTGATATTCATGGTAGTCCTGCTGCCATTATACTTATATCAGGAGATATCAATTTTGCATCTGATCTTAGTGACCTTAAACATAGGTATGATATTGTTTATATTGTTTAAACCATTCCTTTTACTTATATATTATCATTTTTAAATTGATATATATAAAGTAGTCCTCTGTGGGAATGCCATTTTAACTGTGGGAAGTAACGATTTCCTGCGGGAGCAAGACGATAAATGAGACACAATTTTAAAATAATTTTCCACTTTATATTTATATATATTTTTCAAATTTATAATTTTAGTCTAAACCTAGCTTTTCTATTAATTCCAAAAAAGTAAATAAAAATAATATGATAGTTTCAGTTAAATTAAATTTAGTGTGTGGTAAATGTGAAAAATATTTTTGAAGAGAATCAGGAACATGAACAAAATCTTTGATTTGGTTGCAGTTATGGGTATGAACAACAAATTTTAATTCAGTAATATTGTAGAAACATTTTAAAGGAAAAAAAATAAGCACACCCAAAATTATTACTAAAAAAGTACTTAAATAAAGAACTCATGGTAGGAATTTAATAAATACTTACATCAAGATATTCAAACTAATCTAAATAGATAAAAGTGAGCCACAGTCTCGTCCATTAAAAATATTTCTTAGGTGTGCCAGGCTACCTCTGAAGTTTTAGTTCATAAAGTGCTGTTGGACTCCAAAAATACTTGTTTATCCAATTATTAATATCTCTGGTAAAAAAAGCAAATGTATGCTATTCCAAATAATTACATTTACATTTATAGACTGTTCATTATGCAAACAAGTGTGGTGAAGGTGTATTTCATTCAAAATTTTGTATTCAAAAGCCACTTTTATCATTATTTTGCACAAAAAAAAATTTGTTTTCTTACCTAAAATATATTCAGGGATAAATATTTCCTCAATTATATGTATTGTGGCTCAGGGGTGCAGAATATGTTCAGAGATCTAATATTTCCTCAGAACATAACATTTTCATAAATTTCCCTGAAACCATAGCACTTCAAAATAAAACATTGAATATTTTGTAGAGGCTGAAGGGAATAAGGATTATTACTTACTATATAGTTTGTAAAATTAGAATTTAAATATATTTTTAATCATAGTTATTTTTATAGTATATACCTTATAAAAATTTAGTTGTCGCCCAGAAAGGACAACCTTCCCATCTCCTTGTGTGTGTTACATATTGTTATTAATTGTTCATTGATACCAGTAGGCTAACTGGTACTAACATTTAATTTTACATCTTGAGAGTAAGAGGCATTGGAGTGTAATTCTAGGAGGCCTTGATTTAATTGTTGATTTTCATAGATTTTTCGATTTTTCATAAACTCGCCACTACTGCAATGTCTTTTACTATCAAACACACTATGGGAAATACCATCACTATATATGACTGAGTTTTTCCTGATCACTTAATTTACGTTTTACAGAACTGTTTTTCTCGGAGATGTTTATTAGATACATGATATCTGAGTTTATCACTTCTGCCACGCCATTCACAATAAGCACAGTTGACCTCTTGTTTGTTCTTAAAAGTCAACATAATAAACATTTGTTTCACTAAACCATCTAATTTTTTATAAACATTTATCTATTGTACAATGTACAAACCTTAATAGGTCCACTAAAAATAATAATTTCATGGCTACACAATTATTACAAGCATGTCACGTAAACTGTGCTCACATCACTGTGTAATTAGGCCGCTGTACAACGGGTGACTGGATTCAAACTAAAACAAAACATCGCTCACCCTTCCATACCCTTCACCGCCTGCCCTCCATAGCTACCAAATACCCTCGGAAGGGTAGGTGACTGATGACTCAACACTCAATCACGCCATTAGCCAGGTTAAATTATTTGCTTTTCCCTTTGCCCCTTATCTCAACCTCTGACTTCTTATCAAGAACTCTGACACATTATCTTAACCCCTAGACACTGCAACTCTTTGTGCTTACACCAACACTGCCTCACTATGGCACATACTGATAGTGGGTGTTGAGTGTCATTTGTCTTAGTTTTTCATACAAATGAAACTACCATATCAGAACCAGAATGTACTAAAATGTCAACAAAATTGTCGTTAGACCTTTCCCTGTCCCAAATTTTCCCAGGACTGCTTTAATTTCCCTCCGAAACTCTTTCGCGCGTTCAGACATATTCAGCACCCCTGTTGTGGCTATGTTATTTAATTGTGCATAATTGTGTTTTAAGGTAGTATAAAATTAAAACAACTGAAGTTTTGGGTATCCATCTACTTAACGGAAGTTAAACTTAATTTAAATTTAATAAATTAATAAGTTTAAATATAATAAATCAATAATATTTTTAGTAACAATTAAATACAAGCACAACATTTATAAATAGTCCTTAATTATAAATTTTTTACCAACTAATCTAGGGAAATATTTTTTTCGCCTAGTTTTGGGAACACCCAATTTACTGAAGTTTGGGATTTTGCACAACCCTAATAAAATAAAGGATACAATACCAGTACCTACTAGAAAGTTGGTAGTTTAACCTTAAGAAATATTACATTTACAAACACTTTATCAAACTGGGACATGATGAAGAATTATTGCACTACTGACAATAGCAATAGTGCTGAAACAAAGTTTTGAAATCGTCCTCTACTCAGAATTTTGGACCCAGCTTAAAGACATACCCATTGTGACCCAAAATTTAAAAGGCTCTTTTTTCTCTTCCAATAATATAGCTTACTTCAGTGAACAAGGATTTTTAGGTCTTGTAACACCTCAGAATGATTTGCATTGTGCTCCACCTATTAACATGGGGTTCAAACTCTTGAGAGCATACCTACAAAATGAGGTAGTATCATTTTGTCATTGAAAAACTCTGTTTTTGTAACCAATTTTTTTCTCGGGAATATATTGTGTGGTTTTCTTTTTAGAAGATAAAAACATTACTTGAATTGATTCAATTCAGTTGCTAATATCGACTAATTAAAAGAACATCTAAAGAATGAAAAAGCATTTTATTAGCCACCAAAATAGTATTTTATGGGCACTTACCAAACATTGTAATAAAGTCACATTTTCTTTAAAAATTATATTTTACATAGGGTTTGATTATAAATTTATTGAAATAATACAGTTTTAATTAATAGAATTAAATAATCCCATAAACACAAATATAAAAATAATAAATATAAATTACATGTAATGACACTTTGGGTCACCAGCCTGGGATAATATTATATTTAGGATTGCAATCAAAAAAGTTTTATACTATATTTGGAAGAAGATACAGGAATAGTGGGTAGAAATGTATAAAAGGAAATGGGCATTGATATAAAGATATATTCACACCCAATGTACATTTCATGTGTTTGTTTTTTATGTTATTCTTTTTACTTGTACTTATCATTCTTTCAAAATTTCCTTTTTCTCCCTTTTGTATCTTTTGGTTTTCTCTTTTAGGAAGTTGTTTTAAACGTTTCCCACTCCCTCCTGATGAGTTTCGATAGAATGAAACTTAGGTAAGGGGATTGGGCATTAACAATTGATTTTCTTCAAGAGAGGGCCATTATATTTTTGTCCAAAAATGGCAATGTAAAATGTGAACTGTTTTCTTCTTTTCACTGTAAAAGCTATATTGTTTTTGTTCCTTTTATCCACCTTTCCTGTACCTTCTTCCAAATATAATAGAGTTACCTCATAAAACAAAAATTGACTTTCCTCATAGAGATCACAAACATTTGGGAAACACTTTGCTGGAAATGCTCATTAACTTAGATACTCCTATAAACAACCTATTAGAGCAGTGTAATGAAGGCACACCTGCTATTTTGTCTTTTTTATTTCAATATCATAGTTACCACCTGCTACTCACAGACCCAAATAGTAATACAGAATGTCACAATTTATTGTGGAACGTTCACACTTTAATTATTTGTTGGTGACCTGGTGGTCTAGGGGTAAGGTGTCAGACTTCTGTGCTAGCGGCCGGGGTTCAATCCTCGGTCCCGGCAAAGATTTATCTGATTTCCAAACCCTTCCTTCACCTCTGACAAGACATCTTGTGAATGTGGGGAATGCCAGGCCTCCACCGTGGTTCGGATTCCACGTTAAACTGTAGGTCCTTTATTTCATCTCACAATCGCCCTACCATTACACATTAGCGTAAGTGCGTACAACCCGAACAGGTAGTAAGACGCGGTGCTGCTAATAATAATAATAATAATAATAATGATAATGATAATAATAATAATAATAATAATAATAATTTGTTTCTATAACTTTTCTGTACCCTTTATATACCTATAGATGTATATTCAAGGAAAATTCCTCTAATTTTTGAAGTTCATAGAAGAAAAGAGATACGAACTAAAAAGGAACAAACTTCATGTGGTCGTTAAAGTGAAAACGTAGGTTTAAAACACTTCACATTACTGCCACCATGCACAGGGGAATAGCTTTGTCTTCAAGAAATCTCATATTTGTGGAGCTCAATGTGTTTTATTTTTTTATTAATAGTGTTTTTTTTTGTTTATTTTGGTTTTAGGAAAAAGTTTCATGTGATCCTCCTCCATAACAATCACACATCAGAAGCTTTGATTCTTTGTGCCAATGAGCACTATAATTTCACAAGTCTCGTGGAAAATGTTCCCCCAAGATCAGCAAAGACCATCAAGGTAGCCACACTTGTGCATTGCTTCTGTTTATGTTGCCTGCTTGCATCTTGCCTTTTATAGGGGTCTTTTTAATTTTGCTTTCCATCATGGATTCTTTAGGTGTAAAGGCAAACTATTGTTTGAGTAATAATGTCAGACAATTTCTAAACATTTTGGTAATTTACACTGGCAGTTGGTGTGCTTGGGAGCTGGGCAAGCAGCCTTAATTTTTTTTTTTTTGCATTAAATTCTTGGAAGCATAATTTAAGTCAAAATAAACAAATAAAAAACTCAATTTAAGATGAACATTTTAAGAGAAAAGTAAAAAAAAAAATAATCATAAAAACAAATCAACTTAAACCTATGGATTAAGACTTACTATAAAATTAGTGAAAGTAAGTTACGGAAGTTCAGGTGTTGGTCTAACAGTTTTAACAATCTCACTTTTAAAAGCAAAGTTTTGAAACGTTAGAAAGATTTCACAAATTACTAACTACACATTCCTCGTTACCCACACACATATTGAAAATATAAATCTATATTAAAGTAAAATATAAAGATTAACACCCTAATGAATAAAATTATGACTCGTATGAGACCCGCCAGTAATCACATTTAAAGTATAATTGACACTTCGCATGCTCCAACATTGACAATTTATGGTGGATATTTACAGTTATTATTTCATTCTACGACAGCGAGAGGCAGTTTTAACTTTGCTTTCATCCTACTTCTACTGATTGTACAAAGGACCTATAGGACGTGCATGCGCCTTAGATGCCATTTGAAGGCCATAGAGGCACTGTTGAGGTTGGTTTAAGTAAGCTTACAAGCTATTGTAGGATTAGTGGAGAGGACAACCCCACAGACACATTTGAAAAATAAAAAAAGCTGCCAAAATATACTATGTTTGGGATTTAAAAAATATTTAAGTTATTTTAATGTATTTATTAGAATATTAATTATCTTGCTGAAAGCAGGCAAGAAATGCTTTCAATGGTTACATGGAATGATTGCCACTGGTAATTTAATAAATCCAGTTTTTAAAATACCTTAAATTTGAATGGATTATAATTTATTTGGAATAGAGCACTGGAATGTTTCTTGTTTGAATTAAGAAGAGTTATCCAGAATACTTGTTGAGTAATGCTGAAGTATAAATTGTTGAAATAAAACTGTTAACATACACACAAACATATTTAGCCTTAGTTACCACAAGGATCTCATCCACATTTAGAACAAGCTAATGGTTGGCTGACTGTTCAGGGTTAATATTCAACCTTGTTGTCCAAAGAATAACATCCATCAAATAACCATTATTTTATTATATTCTCAAGATGAATCTTCCATTGGCAGTGAAGATGTGATTTGGATTTTGTTATTGTTATATTTGACAATTTCTATTCCGGCTCATTAAAGTACATATGAAGGCTATCCCTCCTACTTTAACCCTTTTGCACTCGGCATATTTTCACTAGACTAAGCCAAAACACTCAGGCAAATTTTCACATATTTACCTTTAAACATTTTAAATTTTCTCATAAAAAATGTTTTTAGTTTATATACATGAAAAAAATCACACTTATACTATACACATTGTAGATTTATAAAAAAAATATTACATAAATTATTAGGCTACCGTTATTTTGTAAAAAAAATTCAAAATTTTTAAAATCTTATAAATTAATTTAAAATTTCTAATTCAGAGCAAAAAATTAAGGTTTATTTCTTGTCTTCCTTATTTATCAGTCATCCTGCAAGAAAGAGAATTTATTTCTGTAAAATTTGATACTAGTTTGGTGTTTGTAACTTATTCTGATTCTGAACTACATAACTTTTTGGAGGAGGAAGAAGTTGCTCAGGTGACAGAATCTCCCTGTAGTCTTCATCATCCATACCATTCTCGTCACTGTCAGACATGTTATGAACAGCTGGATTCCTAAGATCTGGCACATTATTATCATCACTAGTGATGTCAGAATCACTTTCATACACAAAGTCACTGTCACTGTCAATAGTATCTAAATAGTCTAAAATGTCCGAGTCATTTAGCCTAGAACTTGGACCGGCCATTGCCTAGCTAGAATATTTCAACTAAACAACACTTATAAATAATAAACTTTGAATAAAACAATGAAAATATAATAAATAATATATAAAAAGAAAACAAGTAAGAAAAATAATAGAAGCAAATATATTTACATAAATAAGGAATAAGGAAAAAAACCACGAACTAGAAACATATTCACACCACGATGTAAACAATGAGCATAACATATTTCAACTGTTCAAAATAAATAGTTTTTCTAAGACCAATGGTGCTATCTGTTGGAAAAAGTATGAACTAAACCTAAATATATAGAATACCGCATGTAATGCCACCTAGTTGTTAAAAATAAACTTACACGGCCAGATTTAGCTGGAGCCGATATATCGACCGCGCGAGTGTTTTAGCAGGACCATGGCGCGCCGAAAAATCGGCGCGCTGAGTGTTTAAGGGTTAAACAAATGTTTCTTTAAAAGTTGTTGTTTCAAGAGGTACAACACATTTTATTGTTTTTATGTAGTTGCTTAATTTACTCTCTTGAAAGCGCACAACCCGAACAGGTGGTAAGGGGTGGTGCTAAATTTCCTAAAAAAATTTACTTACAAGAGGCTTAAAAAAATGGTGTTAAACTATATACTGTAATCTAAATACTGCTTTTTATATAATATAATTATGTACCAAATTTTCTTGGTTTCAAAAATTTTACGTCCCAATTTATTTACATATAAAATTGAAGCTTGTCTCACTTTTGCATACTGAGGAAATTCACATAAAAATCAATGTTTTTTAGCCATTACATGTACATATTTTATGTTTGTATATTATTTTGTTTACTTTATTATCTTTGTCTTGTAGTTTCTATTCTAATATACATATCTTATAGTTGAAAGAAATAAACTCTCTTGGTCCAAATAGAATACAACCTTACACATAATATGAACCTGATATTTTTAAGGTGCTCAGCATGAAAAATAAAAAATCTTGAATCAGTGTTGTAGAAGTGTTAGTTCTAGAAAGACACTATATTGTCGCTAAACAAAAAATTAAAAGTCGTTAGATTTGTCATCAAACCAAAAATGCATACATTAATCTGAACTGAATGTAAGATACATCAGTGGACCGAGGTGATCCCCAGATCCAGAATAATGTCATTGTGATTTGTGAATGACAGATAGCTTAGAGCTCTTCTGTAGACCGAAGCAATGCATTGTGTGTTCTTGCAGTACGGTGGTTCAAAAATAAAAAATCTACCACATTAAAATTTAAAATAATGAACATTAACCTAACGGAAAATAAAGGAAAGTCGCCATTCGCAAGATTAGTCGCTAGGTCTAGTGACAAAGTTGCTAAATGGGGAAAAAAATTCTCCAAAGTCTAATGTTAGCCTCGGCAATACCAAAATTGCTAGTAACTTGCATGTCATATGTTTGTTGCGCCTCTCGTATTACTGTTAATTTAAAATTCATATTGTAACTTCTTCTCATTCCCTTGTTTATGCGAAACTCCGAGGAAGCTTACTTTTCAACATGATCACTCAATTGAGGATTTGCCATGGGTGATGTTTTAATTTCAGAAACACAATGCAGATTCTTCCACCAACTAACTAAACAGTAACTTACCGAACTACCAGTACTTTTGCAATGAAAGGTGGAAATCCCCCCACCCCGTCTCTGTTTAGATGCACGGGTGTGAGCTCATTCCGGTTGCAGGCTAGTACAATTACATTATACTATAAAATTGACTTATCCAGGAATCTGACAGTTTTTTTAATTGAAAAATGTAGGCTGCACATATAATAAAAGTACAGTTTTTGCAAATACATTTTTAAGAGAGAAACATTGCACTATATTTGGGCCAATATGTTATTGTATGAAAACTTACAAAAAAAAGGTTATTCTGTCCACCACTAATTTAAGTTGTTGTGAAAATGTTATTTATTAGTTTTTGGTGAGGAAATCTATAATATAATCTTATATGTTCTAGACTGTCTAAAAGTAAATGCTTTATTTTAAGAGATGTACCAATAAGATATTATAAAAAGTAGAGATGGGCCACTCGAATCTTCGAATCCACCGAATCCTGACAAGTATTCGAGATTCGAGGATTCGGTGTTTTACTGGATTCGATGATAGAATTTTTCACCTCATAAACCAAGTATAATATGTTGAATTCAAAAATTACTTAGTTAGGCTTACTTGAAAAGGACAACTTAATCCGTAATATTTATTTTGTCGGACAAAAGAGATAAACATGAATAAAATCTTCTTTTTTTTTAAAAAAATAAAAAAAAATTGTTAGGTGTGGAAAATCTTACGTGCCTAGTACCCTAACCTCCCAACCGTATGGGAAACTTGGACTCGACCGTTTCATATCACATGCTTACTTCTAAAACTTTCACCTCACGAACATTCTTGTAAATATTTTAATAAACACATCAAAACTCTTCACAAACTGAAAATCAAAACTAGAATTACAAATAAATTAAACAAATTACGGCTTTTTTTTTAACAGAAATAAGAACACATTATGGATGATACAAAGTCAGCCGCCATTACACACGATATAAAGTCAGTCGCCATGACTTATATTATGTTTACTTGCCCGAGGGATGATTAAAATAAAGATACTGTTAATTCTTACTACCCAACTGGTTTTAATTATCTACAACTATGTAAAGAACCCCAATTTATTGCATACGATCCTTAAGTTAGACATTTTGTTGGGTTTCATGAAAAATAAATATTGTCAACAGTCAGACAGCGATAAAACTGTTTATTCATCCCTACCGGCGTACATATCGTATATCGATTGTTTGTTTAAAATCGATTCAGTTAATCTAATCACTAAGTAAGTGCTCTCGAGTTTTAAGAATCAAATAACGACTTGCTAATCCATTATTTATTTTTAAATTGATTTTAACTTAGTTCTTATTATTTCTTTTAAATATGTTATTGAAGTAATTGTGGAAATATTTAAATGTAGTCCTGCCTTATAAAAAGGGAATGAACAGATTGTAGTCGAAAATATGTTTGTGTGTTAAATAGAATGTATTCTCAGAAATCGATATATTGCAAGACTCCAATATATTTGTTTTCTACGCAAAAATAGATAATGGATATAAAAGAAAATGATAATAAAACATACTTAAGCTTCATTAAGTTCACTATTTCCAATCAATGTTTAATTGTTAAGCAAGTTGTTTTAGTCTTTATTAAAAATATCTGTTTGTATTTTTATTTTTGCTATCTTAATGCAATAAAATATCCTTTATTGATGATTAAAGTTGATCAAAGGATAACTAGGCCTAATCTGTTTATTTCACATGTTTTCTAGAAACTTAACCCATTCTAACAACACTTTTAAAAATAACCAAAAGACACTCAAATTTTGATTGATTTGATTTTTAAACAATAATATGAGTCTAGATTGTGTAATTTAGCTAGATTTTAACCTGTATTTTGGGCTGGGGGGCAGGGAGGTTGATTATAATTGAAAGCATGATTGAAATAAAGCTTAATTCACAGTTTAGGCCTATATTGTGTAATTTAGGTCTATTTGTAAATCATTAAAATTTATAACGATTTGCTAGGATTCGGATTCGATATTCGAAAATAAAATGTGGATTCGGATTCGAGAAATAGTGGATTCGACCCAACTCTAATAAAAAGTCCTATCTGTATGTAAGCATCAGTTACATTAAAAATTAAGAAAAGATATAATAGGTATTAAGTTTTATACCTGAGAAAAACACAAACCAAGCTTTAATAAAAAAAGCAACTAGGTCTGTGCAAAGTACACTTTTTAAATTAAAAGTAAACTTGAATCTAATATATAAAATATTCCTGAGGCCGAATTGTATTTTGGATATTTTTTGATAGTTGTTTTATTCTTGAAAAAATCTTATAATGAGGTTGTTGTATATTCATATTTAAGCTTATGCACTAAACTTATTGGTAAATGTTTTATTGCACAGTTGTTTGCAATATTTCATTAAAATCTGATAAATCAAGTTACAACTTAAAAATTAAATTACTTAAGATTATTTTATATATGAATGTTGATTTGCACTATGCAAAACAGCTCGAAATGTCAATAATTTATCATAAATTGAGTATTTCAAATCATAAGCATCAACTATTTCCAGCCTGTGGCTGGTTCTGTCTAGTAAAATGCCTCCATCTACCTCTATCCTTCCTCCATTCTTTCTTTAATTGCTTTCGTTCTTCTCCTCTCACCTGTAAACTTTTTGTTATCTGCTCCTTCTCATCTCTTTCTTGATTTACCTTATGGTCTTTTTCTCTACATACTTAATTTCCATTATTTTCTTTGGAAATTAAGTAGTTAGGGAAAAGACTGTAAGGGAAGCCAAGAAAGAGATGGAAGGACAAATAATAGAATGTTTGCAAGTGAGAGGAGAAGAATGGATGTAATTAAAAATGTATTTTATATTGACGAAGCTTTGTAACTGTCCAAGCTGAAGTTTATTTAAAATCGAAGTCAAAGTTGATAATTGGTTTAAGTTTACTCAGGTTTTTCATCCGCAAAGGGGTTTTCCACTATCCCTCCACACAAATTTGAGTACATTTTATCTCAAATTCTACCTTCATCTCTATTTCACTAGCATATTTAATGTATATGTTTAACCAAAATGAGTACTAAGATGCCATGAAAAAACAAAAATTTAATTCGAGCATTAGCATCAATCTTTTCATCCAATGGCAGCAATTTAAAATGTAAACTATGTTCCTCTTTTCATTGTGAAAGCCATATTGTGGTTGTTCCATTTATTTATTCTTATATTTGTTTACTTTATCTGCTTTCAAATATCACTAAATAAAATGTAAGTTAATTAACATAACAATTTGCTAATCAACGTGCCAAAATTTGATCCTAATTAAAGAACAAACTAGGCTAGTATTGAATTGACATTGAATGTCAGAAAGACTAGGAAAATGGAGGCCATGGAAATGAAATTTGAGAGGAGTATGTTAGCTGTCATGAGGAGAAATGGGATTAAAAATGAAGTTATCCAGGAAAGAGTGGGAGTACAGGTAGTATATGGGATAGTAGAGAAAGGAGCATGGCCGAGATGGCCATGTAATGTAGGAGATAATACTATAGAGAATGATGGAGATAAAGTACGAGGGGTGTTTTGAAAGAAAAGGCCTACCTGCCAGATTGTGTGAGTTCAATGTTTGTGCTGTAATTTCCAATGTTCCTAATGAATGGAAGAATGTGTGCAAAGGCAGTAAGAGTGAATGTGATGTGCCTCACTGTTCATTCAGCCCTAGTATCTTTCCTCCGCACTTGCACTGGCCGCGCCACCCTCCCCCTCTACTGCCTGGACCCC